>OX439129.1:25410594-25582192 GCA_949318235.1 Ecdyonurus torrentis
AAGTTTAGTTTACTAATTCACTTTTTAACTGCAACCAGGTAAAACATTATTAAAATATATATTTTGTTTTCCGTTTACTGTGACAAAATTTAATCTTCTCTAGGTTTGTTGGGACATTTTGAATCTTGCTGAGACGTCTCATTGCCTTCACTTTCATTTGATATAATACTACGTGATACTACGCTTACTGAATAATACAAACTTACAATAAAATTTAAAATGAGGTTTTAGAACTGACTTTCTCTCGCATTCTCTCTTTTCTATACCATACAATAGTAAGAAAGAATATAAACAAATCAGAATCACAGCAAGCAGCAAATCATTATTGTTTGAACGTACATTGCGGTACAAGTGGACCACATCTGTTTCAAGCTTTTTCTTTGTGTTTTATTTTTTTATTTTATTTTTTGTATTGCATTTAAGTTGTCTAACACATGCGAGTGTCACATTGTGCCGCAGCTTGTGACAAAGACTTTTATATTACTTTGATATTGAATAGCTCAATACCTTTACTACTACACATACACACATCCAATACTTTTTTAAAAGGAAAAAAAATCTGCTCTTTGTAACTTTTTCTTGATTGTTAGTGCAACAGATGCCAAAATTGGGCTATCAAAACCGCAGTTATTTTAAATATACTTTTGTTTTTATTACTTTTTTTTTTTTAGACTTTCTTTTCATTAAATGTGTGTGTCTCCCAACAAATGAAGAAACTATAATTTCAAAACTTATGTATAAAAAACATTCATATTTTCTCATTATAATATATCAGAGATCAGATATAATACTTAAAATATAAATTTGAATTAAAAAATTAAAAAATATAGTTATGATGAAAATATGTTATTTAATTATTATTCTCTTTCCCAGGTGACACAGGTGATTGATATAAAAGCATTCAAATTGCGATTTATGCGATTTATATTATAAAATACCAATAGATATTCAACACAAATTGATTTATAGTTTAGTTGATTTAAATTTTCTTTTTACATTCAGTTATTTTAATTTTTCACAAACTTTCTCTTTATGACTAAATAAACGTTAGTTGAAAAAATTAGGTAGCATTGATTTGCCTAAAAATGAATTTTAAAAAGTATATCTTTAGTTTAGAGTGTATTTGCGAACTTCAGATAGCTTAATGTTATCTTTGAATAAAATATAAGTAAAAAGAAAATGTTTGCATTAGAATAAGAAACCAAATAATATGACTTTATATTTATATACGTACTGTACATACATATTGTAATAATTATTTAATTATATATATAATTTTATATATATATATATATATATATATATATATATATATATATATATATATATATATATATATATATATATATATATATATATATATATATATATATATACAGTATACACACACACACACACACACACAGATAAAATGTGGAATTTGTTTCATTAAACTCCATGTGAGCGTTTTTTTTTTTTTTTTTTTTTTTTTAATGTCCATTCTGCTTTGTTCAATCGAAGGAAATTTATCATTGTTCATCTATAATTAAATGACTATAGAAAAGAGAGTCCCTAGATCACTTGCAACAGACAGATAAACTTACGTATATGGTAGTTTCCAACTCCAACTTTATATTTTTCTTCTCATTCTTGCCTCTCTCTCTCTCTCTTAAAACTACCCAACTAAAGTTCGTGTTCCAATACACACAAGTCAAAGCCTTGTAGAATTTACGAGAGAGAGGGGGAGAGAGACCATGGTCTCTGAACTTTTCACCAACTTTTACTTGACTATTTTCATGCGTATTTTATTCAGATTAAGACCATACAGTTATTGACAATTTAAAATAAACTATAAAAGATTTTAAAATAAAAAAATGCAAGTTTTAACTATAATAAATCATTCATATTATTAGTTATTATTATATATAGAAAATAAAACTTTTTTTGTAAGCAGAGGTATAAAGATTTATTTTATATAATATTTTATTTTTTTAACAGGGAAAGAAATTATTTTACTGTAAATAATCCTAATTGTACTTCATTTTATCTTTATTAAATTATTTTAAAAATATGATCTTTAAGTAAGAGAGAGAGAGAGAGAGAGAGAAGATAATTAGTTTATATTTTTTAAATTAATCATTATTTCCTTTTAAATTTGTCAATTCTTTTTTCTTATACTGAATGACTTCTTTTTTATTATTATAGAAAAATATTTAATATGAAGACATTTTTTCACATTCTTTTTAGATACAGCATCTTTTATTAAAAACGTAAAAGAAGAAATGCTTGTTTAAGAGAAATTTGATACACTGTATTAGCTTTCTTGTTGTATACGTACTGTACGTATCTTCCATGCAAGCTGTCATGCGTTCAATCCTATATCGGGGGGGGGGGGGGGGGGGGGGATCTGCCCTTGTACAATGAAAGTTATTTATCATATTTTAAAAAATACCGAGAAGAATCCCGTCAATTTTGAATTACAAATCAAATGAAATTTGAAATTATTAAAATAGTCATTGTGATCACGAAAATATTTATTTTGCATTTAAATATATAAAACGCGACAAGTTGCAAATTACCAAATGTAAAATAAAATATATAATTATTCATAATAACCATTATAATAACTATTAAATAATTATTCAATTATATCAATCATGAAATATTAACTATATTAATGCTATAAAAATTTACAACAACTAACGGTATATACTCATAAATTTTATTAAAACAATACATGTCATAAGTTGACGTACTATAATAATATACTATATATAGCAACAGAAATTTGAATGTAAATTAATATTTTATACTGTAAACAAAAGGATTTAAACTTTAATTATTCAACAATGTTTATTGAACTAAAAATGACATACGTATAATATAGTTTTTTTTTTGTTTTTTTTTTGTTTTTTTTTTTGTTTTTTTTTTTTTAAGAAAAATTTATTTCCTGGAAAAGCCAACGACCAATCTTTAGTAAGTACGTACCAAACGGTATGCCTTTCAATACAGAAACTAAAGTTAAGATAATGCCACTTTTCCTATCCTCTAGCAACTTTATATCTTCTATTACATACCATTCTTAAATTGTAATAATTGTAATATTGTACGTATGTTTATTATATTATATTCAACTCAAAAAACCTGAGTTACCTGCCGTTCGACCTTTTACGGTATCGCCCAGCCGCCCCTCTTCTCCTCAAATGTGACAATGGGCGATTCTTTAGGCATGCCCGATTTAAATCGACTGAGGTTTTTTGAGTTGAATATAGGTACGTATAAATCCTGATACCTGAAAAAACCAAATTATTACTAATGTTATTATAGACTTTATACAATCTTTACATTAAAGGCATAGACAACATTTAAAAATTAGCATTTATGTCACAAAACACTTGATGGAACTTACATAAATAATATTAATTGGTCTCAAAACGCAACTGTAGCGCCGTAGCAGTGATCAGAAAATTTCGATTTATGCAACCCGCACAACATTTTCATACTAATTTTTGCCTGTTTCTGACGTTCATAAACAGAAATATTTACGCAAATTGCATACTTTACAATTTTTTCGCGCTCTTTTGTGGGGCCACATTTAAATTCTGGTAAAAATTATCTTCAGTTTTGTAGATTCCATTTTGTGTTTAATGATTAAAAAGAACGTGTTGTTTCATGTTTTCTATGCCTTTAATAAAATTAATATTAAAATATAAATAAATATACTATAAAGCAAATCTGTGATGGTAAATCTGTACTTTTGTAAAATGAATATATAGGAGAAAAAAATATAAATGAAACATTACATAATATGTAGCTTTCCAAATAGGTTAATTTTCTTTACGCCAAAGAGACTTCATTTTCAGCATTAGGTAAAGATCATAGAATGATAACAATTTTCAAAATAAGCATCAAAAAGAAAAAAATTATTATACAACATAGAAATATGCCATATCATACAGTACCTTTTAATGAGTTATTTGAAAATTTCTAAATATTATTTTTTAACTAAGTTATTTTAGTATTGTGTGTTTGATGTGAATGAAAAGTCATACTGTTTCAAAGATTGATATTTTTCAGTAATTACAAATGTATTATATTGACAAATTAAATTTGACATAGTTAGAACAAGACATAATTACTAAAATATTTGAAACTAACTGCTTAAAGTGATATCATTAAAAGTAGCACTTCCTGAAGAAAAACATGTATTTATCTTTTAATTGGTTTTTGGATCACCCCACACCAAGAAAATGTACAAGTGTGCTCCAGATATTGATTAAGGGAAATTTGAACGATTTTTATAGTTTTTTTTTTACAACCATCGGCGTGGGTTGATTCAAACCAAAGACAATCCATAATATTTTTTTTTTCTTTTGCACATTAATATTATATATATTTTTATAAAAGTTATAACAATTTTGTTATTTTGTTAGATTTATCCAAATCTTTTATTATGACGAAGACAAAAAAAAATTGTTACTAACTTTTATAATGATGAAGTAAATAATGAATAGTTTCTAATGTTTAAAATACAATTAACTGGGTACTAATTATTTACACAGTATGTAAATAATTAAATGTTACCCTTAACTGTCATGACAGAATTATATAGAAAGCTCATTGAATATATATATATATATATATATATATATATATATATATATATATATATATATATATATATATTATATTGTATATTATATATAAGAAGTTAAACAATTTTATTTTCTGTTTAAATAATACACATAACATGAATTGCAAACATTATAACATTCAAAACTTTCTCTTGTCATAATTCAATTAAATAATGGTAACATTTTTTACAAAGGAAAGTGTTCGTCACTCAACTAAATACCAAGAATTCTCTAAATTTTCTTGCTTTATTTGGTTGTCAATGTTTATAAAAAAAAAATTTGAAGTTTGGGGTGAAAGTTTCATAACATTGGTTAGAGAAATCTCCTTTAACTCTCTTTTTCTTCTTCTTCTTTCACACCCCCCCCCCCCCACCTTTTTTTTATTCTTCTTTTTTTTTTTAAGTATATGCTAAAAATATTCCATCAGGAAGTATTAATTATTTTCTTTTATAAAATTTTAGGAGAAAAAGAAAAGAAAAAGAAAGTTTAAAAGTTTAAAAATTGCAATCCCAGATTATCAGAGGAAGCATAATTTAAAGCATAAAGCTTTGCTAATAGAAAACTTTTTTATGTTTAACTTACAAAAAGCTAAGTGTGAACTTTTTTTTTTTTTCAGTGAACAGTACATTACAATCGCGTTGTATAAACAGCAGCAAAAAGATTTTTTCTTTTCTGTATTTTTTATTATATATTATTAAAGTATTCTTATTTTAATAAACTTTGCATTTTATATATTTATATAGTGAATGTTATTCAACCAAATAGTTTATTAAATTATATTATTAAATGAATTTTACATGAAAATTTTATTTCATTATAAATATTAAATAAGGGAAAAATTTAATTGCAACATATTTAAACGGAAAGAGGAATACTTGAAAGCAAAAGTTAAAAATGTACTTAATTTTTCTGTATATTCAATCTATATTCTCTCTCTCTCTCTCTCTCTCTCTGTATATATATTATAATCTGTAATTATTAACCTGATTACCTCGCAACTTTTACAGCACTTATAAAATATAAATTTCTTAAAATATCTTCTTAAAACCAACTATGAACGAAAATTTTAAAACCTTACTTTACTTCATTGGTATTTAAAATTTAAAGATCATAATATCACTGATCGATCATAATTCATGAATGTTAAATTTATGCTTACAAAACTGTGAAATAAAAGAGGCCATGTATTTTGCTGTACGCCAACATTTAATAAAGCTAAACTAAAAATTATACTATACCAAATGCGATTATTAAACAGGTATTTAAAGAATCTATTATCGTGCAAAGTTTAAGACATAACATTTTAATGAAGGCGGTTATTAATGAATTTGTAGATATTTCACAGAACTCACTATAAAATTCCTATCAAATATAATCTGGAAATTTTATAAAATATTTAGTTTAAGATAAATAGTTTTAAAGAAAGTATTGGCTATATCATAATCAATAGTGTACCATCACTTGTATTATTAATTTAATTACCTCGCAACTTTTATGGCACTTTTAAAAAAATTCTTAAAATATCCACTTTAATGACAAGTTTTTATTTTTTGTTTCTTTGTTACGTATTTTTTTAAGCCATGTAGAACTTTGTGAGTACCTGTCAGTTTCTGTCAACGTCCAACAGCGGATGTCAAATTTTCACAACATGTGAATGATACTGATTGCCTATGTTTACTCAAAATGCGGAAAAGGAAGTGCCGGAAGAGGAAACCACGTGATGGTAAAAGTGGGAGGTAGCTGAAACCTAGCTTGCTGCTTGTACCAACTTTTCTCCCACTTTTACCGTCACGTGGTTTCCTCTTCCGGGCACTTCCCTTTCCGCATTTGAGTAAACATAAGCAATCACTTTACTGTCCTGTATTTGAGTGAACACTATAGTATCACAGACTATATTAATCAGGAAACTAAGCTCCAACTGCTCTTATAAAGTTATTTCAATATTTGAGAAGTAGGTTACAGATTGGTTATGTGAAGGTGACGGTCTGTTATTTGTTACGACAACGAGGTGCATGTTGTAAATTACAGAGAAGTATGCGTGGACAGCCGATATTTAAGTATTACCTTGAACATATGGCCAGCCTGCAACACACAGTGGCAGTGAGCGAGCCCAAGACCCCAAGATGTGCTGAGAACCACCCTCTAACACCAAGCACGTAGCTGAAGCCACCACTCGATATCAAACTTCGGAATAAAATTTAACAGAGAGTACGACGTTTGTATAGAAACAAGATTTCAAACGAGATTACATTTTCGTCCAGGGAGAAATATGAGATTTAAATTTTAGATTAATAAACACTTTCAGTTTTATTATATGAATAAATTAAACTAAAATGAGAAATGTTTGTACTCAATATAACTTTGAGTTTTTAATAATAACATAAAACTGTTTGCACATTGCAAAAATAGAATCATATTTAAAACAAAACTTTTAAATTTAAAACTGTGTTTTAATATCAAAAATCTATTTATATGTAAATCAAAAGTGACGAGTTTTTTTTAATTGCTTTCATTGTTTTATTAAATACTAAAAAAAAAATTTAATACGGAAATTTAAACAATGCTTTCTTATTTTGTGTGTACATTTTTAACAAAAATTTCAATTTGTTTGAAAAACTTTTCTCTTTCTTTTGTATTTACCACCATGATATAAAAAAAAGTCAGAAAATCTTTGTCTTTCAAATTTCTTGCTTATTTATCACACTTGACTAAATTTTGTAATTAAAATTAACTTTTATTATAAAACTTTAATCTTCTTTGTGGCAATACGAGGAAAAATTAATTATATAGTTTTATGAAATAATGTCAATATTTACGAATATTTTTTAGTTTAATTAAAATGCTAGGTTATCATGATGAATTTAGATTTTATTATTCACAATATATTACAATGAAACGTTTATAAAACCAATATTATTTTGCCTCTATCTTATTTGCATATTTTCCAAGCAACATTCAATACATTAACAGTAATAAAATAAATAATATTGGATAGGATTCATCAACAAGATAACACTGTTATATTGTTAATGAATCCCACCCAATAATGAAAAAAAATTGCGTTTAGCACAAACTGGTGATAAGTTTAAATTTAAGACTAACCGAGCAACTTCTTTAAATTATATTTTATAAAGAAATACCCTTATACTTGTGTAACCATGATTAATTTAATTTAGATGTAATAAATTTTGCAAGCAAAAAAAAAAAAAAAAAAAAAAAAATTGCTGTGGGTTATTATTATTATTTTTTTAATTCTTTATTGGTTAAAATAAAGGAAAAAACGTTTAAAAAGCACATTGAAAACAGAAAAAAAGTTTACACCAATTTCAATTACAAGCCGCAGTTCATTATTACTTTTTGCTTCTTTTAAACTCTTTAAACTCATGTGGTTAGATTAAATATAGCAGATATTGCTTTTGTCTCACTTTATAGAAATGCAAATGTATAGAATAAAGAGTATAAAAAAATATGACAAGCCGATTAGGCCATACACTAAATTTAAGTACCATTATAATATGTTTAAAATAAAATTTTGTATATTCACTTTAGCACAAACTTGGAACATAAAAAAGGTGTTTCTTTTAGATATTTTGCTACACAATTCACCAATATTATGAGTGATATATGTTAAAGACTCTCAAGAAGACTACTCTTGCTTATAAGTTAAATTGCTTATTAAAATATGGCAAATAATCTTCATATATTTTGTTTCCTGTGGGGTTTAGGGTACTGCTTATAGGTGAATGAAGGTTATTGGTGAGGCGCTCGGGAAAAGCTAAGAATCTCCTAATTTCCAATCCATTATAGCATTTATATATATATATATATATATATATATATATATATATATATATATATATATATATATATATATATATATATATATATATATATATATATATATATAATAGTTTTAATACGAATGAATGCTTATTGACTATATTTGTTTGTCTATAAATTACAAAAAACAGTATATATCAACTGTTATGTTACAATGTTATATTATTATATCAAAAAAGTATAATACTTTATTTTAAAAAAACTGTTCTTTAATGCAGTTGTGTTCCAAAATTGCTCCTCTATTACCTGCTTAATAAATATATCAATGGTATGGCCAAGGTTATATGAAATTGGATAACAAGCCTTACTATTACCTTATAATTACTATATTATTATAAAGTTATCTTAGGTTTTCTAAACACTCATTTACTTAACAAGTGTGGAAAGTAAAATTTCTATTGCATAATATAATAATATACCCTGACTCGACAGGCGCACAAACATTGTGCGTAATTACGCACAATTTTAGGCGTAACATAAAAATTACTCACAATTACGCCCAAAGTTTGTGCGCGTTGTGCGTAACTTGAAAATTACAAAAAAATTACGCACAAAGTTGTGCGCATTGTACGTAAAATTCACATATGCGTGAATTTTGAATTTTGCGGCATCTGCGCATGTGCGCATGCCGCCATATTGGATTGTGACGTCGTGATGCCGACATTTGTTTACAGTCGCTTGTGTTCTCGGATCTCGTCATTTATGGATGTTTATGAAGAATAAGAAGCAATCTTAGACAAGAAGATTATCACGGGAAGTAACTTAACGTTTAATTATTGCAAATATATGAAAATTGTATACTTTGTGAGTCTTTTTTGGTACATTTTTCAGGTCTTTAAAATTGCGGCTTTTGCTTCCCCTATGCTTTGTTTACACAATGGCGCGGCTGGATGCGGCGCGCGGTCTAGCCTATAGTACGTAGTGAATTAAAATACAGCACCATTAGATCTTCAAGCAAGTGAGTACACAGTTTATTTTATTTTTTTAATTTCGTTATTTTGTTTATGATTCTAGTATGTTGAATTTATACAATGATAATATACGACAAAGTACAACTATGAGGCTGTGGCCACATCCAGTTTTGTCCATAATGTAATGTGCTTATTTTTGTTATGTATTACATACAACAATGGGACCAGCCGTCATTAACATTGCATGCGCAGTGACTTATTTTATTGTGTGTGTTATAGGATCAAGCCTAGCAATAATTGAAGTCCTGCAGGCTGTACCTCTACGATAGCTCAAAACATTGCATGTAGGCGGGACATATATTTTATTGCATGTGTGTTATAGATGAAGTCAAGCAATAATTGAAGTCCTGCAGGCTGTACCAATCTCTACAAGCTAAAAATATTGCATGCGGGGAGACTTATATTTAATTGTATGTGTGCATGTTATAGAGGATGCGAAGCCGAACAATAATTTGGGTCCTGCAGAATTTACAAGTCTCTACGATAGCTGCAAACCTTGCAATCAGTGACTTGTATTTTATTGTATGTGTGTGTGTGTTATAGGCCCAGATGAAGCCGAGCAATATTATGAAGTCCTGGCTGTACTAATCTCACTTGACTTTTAATTATTTTAAATTGATTAATTAATTTTAAAAAATACTGTATTATACTAATTATTAATCAATATAAAATTATTAAATTTTAGGGGGTGGTGGGTGGATTTAGGGGGTGCCCAGGCTGGCGGCACGGCGACGGCAATGCACTGTGCCCCTGGCTTTTTAAGCGATGCAACCTGCAGTACATGTGCGTAAATTACGCACATAAGTACGAAATTTCGTATATATGTACGACATTACGCAACAGAGCGCCAAGTTACGCACAAAATGTGCGTAATTTCGTGGGTTATTGAAATAGGGTAAAAAATTGTCGCACAAAGTTTGGCGTAAATTTCGACCAAATGTGCGTAATATTACGCCAAAACAGAGTCGTAATTACGCACAATTTTTGTGCGCCTGTCGAGTCAGGGTAGTTAAACAAAAAAGAATTTATCAGCCGCGCATTGATGTAGAAGTTTTACATGATTGTAATCATTAGAGAGCGCAAAAATAGTTTTTCGACTATTGTCATTATGTCGACTATTGCTAGTTTTATTTCATATCTCCACCTATCTCAAGAAATGACGCATTTTAAACCAATAAAAAAAATCGACTATTTGTTGACTATTTTGCACTTTTTTTACGTTCTTAAGGAAATTTCTTGTAAAAACGTATCAAATTATTTGAAATCATAAAAAAATGTTTTTTATAAAAATATATTATACTAAAAAAAAATTATAATATTGATTAAATAAATTTACATTTTTTTCTGCCAAAAATTGAAAATTAGCAAACCAAGATACTTCATACCAGATCAGGACACGCTCGACTAATTTGTGTATTTAGATACTAAAATTTCTGTTTAACATTAAATTATATGATTTTTTACTCACAACATTATTATTTTATCATTCTTTTTATATAAATTTATATTAAATAAGTCGAATTTCTTCGACTTTTTTTTGTATAAAATTGACTATTTATCGACTATTTGCACCAAAAATCATCAACTTTATAGTCGACTATATTGTCAAAATGATTGACTATTTTTGTGCTCTCTAGTAATCATATTATTTTAAAATTTAAAAATAGTGAATCATAATAATATCAATAATATAGCTACTTCAACTTGAATGCATACATAAATTAATTATGACTATTTATATGTACATACATAAATATTATTTCCAGCAATTTTGCACGAAACATAGTCTGAATAGACTTAAAAAAGAAGTTCGTGCAGATTCTAGTTTGCGTGATTGTGGTCGACTGAACATACTTATGTATAAAGCACAATAGGATAACAGTAAAAGCAACTTACATTTTAATGTAAAATTTGCCCACACGAGAGATTAAATTTAAAAAAGTTTGTATCGCATTAGCTGCATTATTGTAAAATTTTAATTGAAATCTTATACTGTAGACTCAGGTGAATTTTATGTAGATTTTATAGACATTTATAAATAGTATGTACTTTTTTTTAATGACGTTATTAAAAAAAGTAGACTTTTATATAAAACACATAATGTATCTAAAGCTGTAAAACGTTTATGTTTATACATTTTTCAATTAAAAGACTTCTCATCTGCTATTTTATATATATATAAAAAAAAAAAAAAAAAAAAAAAAAAAAGAGTTGAAATAAAAACGCAATACAAATATTTATTTTCAATATAAATCACTTTTTTTCCCTACCGAGGATTGAATTTTAAAAGCTTTTTTCTTCTTCTTCTTCTTCTTCTTCTTCTTCTTCTTCTTCTTCTTCTTCTTCTTCTTCTTCTTCTTCTTCTTCTTCTTCTTCTTCTTCTTCTTCTTCTTCTTCTTCTTCTTCTTCTTCTTCTTCTTCTTCTTCTTACTTTCCCTATTTCCACACTATACTGTATTGCGTTTTATTTTAAAATTTTCAACTAAATGTATAAACTTTTTAAAAATTTTAAATTAAAGATAAAATTTTTGCTCGTTGTTTTGTTTTTTTATTTTACTTTTAAGTTTATATACAAGATTTTTGTATCCATCCAAAACTTATAAATAGTAAGAAGCAAACGAAATGTGACTTTATCCAATATTTATCAGCTAAAACCCAAGTGTTGGATAAAACTTTCAAAACTTCCATTAAATACAAGAATAATAATTGGTTTAGGAGCTATAATAAGAAGAAAAAAAAGCAATGTCTAGAGCAACACATGTTACAAAAAAGTGTACGGAAAGTTGCTTTTTTAGTCTAGCAACTAAAAAGTATTCAAGTCTGTTATTCAAAGTATGAAAAATTAGTTAGTTCTAGGATGCCATGATTATATAATATACACAAAAGTTTAGCATCATAAAACTAAACAATACATTTTAACCTTTGAGTTTCTTGAGATTTATATTCATAAAATACAATATATATATATATATATATATATATATATATATAGAGTTATCATCATTTAATATGTCAATATAAATTCATTTTCCCCTGTCAACTCTCTAAACAAAAATGCATAGAAATATAACTTGGCATCGTAGTAATAATAATAATAAAAATCAATGAGTATTCAGTGATTTGAAAGGATCAAAATGTTTTACTGTTTTGTTTTAAACTTTAAACTTTCAAATAAAGGAATACTTTTATTTGAAGAAAACAAATATTAAACAAAAGCTTTGGCGGAAAAACTTAAAATAAATATTTTGAAAGAATCTCTCTCTCTCTCTCTCTCTCTCTCTCTCTCTCTCTCTCTCTCTCTCTCTCTCTCTCTCTCTCTCTCTCTATGCGTTTCGATATATTTGCAATATGAAACCAGAATTATGTATTATTTATAACATAACTTCAATATTTTTATCATGTCTACCTTATTTCATTCATTCTGTATCATTTTAGGAGATTATGCAACAAATTTAGTGCATAATAAGACTATCATACTGTTAACGCTACAATAACCCATTTTATATAACTCTCTAGTTAGAGTACTCTAGAAGTTCGCTATGGGTAGTTTACAATTTTTCCATTTTGAAGTAACTTTTGTAATAGCTCAATAAAATCAAAAATAACTTTTTTAGCAATAAATTTTGCTTCAGTTTTTTGCTTTTAATCAGAAACAAAAATTTACAAAAACGTTAGATAATTTTAGATATAATTGAAGTAATATAATGGAAAGAAAAAAAAAAAAAGAAAGAACAAGAAATAAAATATAAAAAAGAGTCAAATTTATACGGTGTTTTTTGCCATGCATGCGCGTACCATTTAATCGGGCCAAACTCGTAAAATATTTCACGTCCATAAAAACTTATTAAATTGTTTGTACGACTTACAGTGCTTACAAAACTCATCTGCAAATGTGAGCTTGAAAAATAAGAAGACTGCCTGGGTCTATCTATTTTTAGTTTTTGTATTGTACTTCACTTAAAGAAGAAGAAGAAAAAAAAAATCAATTTTTGCTGCATATTTTGAATCACATTACAATCAAATACTTTTATAATATTGATATGTTATTATTATTATATTATACAGTAAAATAGCTATATTTCTTATCTCCTGGTAATGTACGTAAGTTGAAATGATATGCATATCATCAAGAGCTATATTCTCATTAGGACAAAGAGAAAGTCTTATAATTTTGAAAGGCAACGTTAAAATACACTAACTATTGACTCATTAAATAATATTTTATAATAAAAGTATTGTAAAAAATATTTGAAAACATTGTATCAATTGAATAATAACATTCAAATAAGTTTTCCATTTTTAAGAACACAAGAAATTGTGTCGAGTTTTTTTTTTTTTTTTTTTTTTCCTTCATTTTTTTCCCCTTCCTTGTAACCTTTCTTTTTCTTTCTTTTTCTCTTTTTTTTTTTTTTTTTTACTTTGTGTCAATTTACATGCTAGGCACCAGAAATCTTTGTTCGTGACAAGCACAGGAAGCCAGCAGGGATTACAACTCTGCAAGTTTCAACTCAACTCTGCTCTATACTCCACTTTATTATGAACGTTTTTCAAATTGGCTTTAGCGTGAATGAATCACGTAAATGAGTAACTTTTACTTCATTAGATATTATACTTGATATAACATTTCGTAACTTTATAACTTTTGTATAATATAAACAATTTGCTCATAATACGTATATTATATAATAATATTATATTTGTATAAAAACCCAGTTATATACTGTAAAATCATGTACACATTAAACAACTCATACAACAAAGTTCATGTAATTTAAACTTTTTTCAACTTTTTTTCTTTTAATGTGATTAAAAAAAAATTTAAATTGTAATAATTTTTATTTTATGACAACCTGCGTATAATATTGTACTTTTTTTTTGTATTTTTTTTTTTTTTTGCCCTCTTTCGTTTTATTTATTTAAATCAGAAAAAAAGAGAATATTTTAATTTTGTCGTTTCATTATTTAACAAGAACTTTTCAAACAAAAAAAGTTAAATATTAACTTTTTAAAAATATTGCTTCATACTGTCTTTGTCTTAACAATAATAAAATTAAAAATTAAAAAAAAAAAGTTTTTTTTTTTAATTTTTTTTTTATTTTTTAAGTAAAGGATATTAAAGAAATAATTCTGCCTAAAAAAATCTAGTCTCAAGGTCAAAACGTTTTTACTAGTATTTTTATAATTTTTACTTTCTAATAAATTCTTATTAAACTTCTTTTAAACACGCAATCGCTTTCGTGTTTCAACAAGTATAGGATGCAAACTGTTAACGGAAAGGTATCAAATTAATATCAGCCTCCTTTTTAAAAAGCATTAGCTATTACTTAAATAACTTTTTAATTAGAACTATTTTTTGAACACTCATGAAAAAGATCCCATTCCATAAAAAAAATTACACTCTCAAATTTTACTCCATACTTTTTTTCTTTAGATTTTTTTTATATATATAACTAACACAAAATTTTATAACATCTAACACCCTTCTTGAGTTTTTTTTTATGCTTTTTGTTTGAATTCTTTCAAAAACATATTCTCGGACTTGTTTAATGTTCTTAAAAGCTTTTCCTTTCCTTTTCTTTTTTTTTTTTACCATTTATTTGGAAAAATAATACACATTGTATATTATATTAAGAGGGGGAAAAATGTAAACATTTTGTAAATAAAATGCAATGTAAATAACATCAAAATGTATTAAAAATATACACATACAGTAGAAAATATTGTGTTACTTATAACTTAACTTATAACTCTCATAAAGTATTTTTTTGTTTATGTTGCATTTTGTAGGCAAATAGATAACAATTGATCTTATTTATCAACAATACACAGGGATTTAGAAACTATATTGCCCCTCGTACCAAGCTTGTGGAATATTGCCCCTCGTGTAATATTTTCAAGCTTTCATCAGAAAGAGTGTGACATATCTATTTTATTTTCTATTTCTTTACACTTTCAGACTTTATTATGAGCATCGAATAAAAGTGTCAATGTGAGTTAAATTTTTAAACAATAATACAAAATTAGTTAAGATTTTAGTTTGTTTTGATAATAAAGTGTATTATATTATAAAATATTATATGTCTGGCCCACTCTTCCACCTAACCCCAACAGAAAACATCAATGAAATTTTTTTCTTACATACAAAATTATAATAAGAGTAAAATAATAATACTACGTAGAAAGGGGGAAAAACATTTACAAATATCATAATGAAAGAAAACAAAATTATATACAGCTTTATGGTAACCAAATGCAAAACTAGGTTAGAAAAAACTGGAAAAGATGGGGAAATAAAAAAAGTAAAAAAAAAAAAAAAAAAAAAAAAAAGGCAAAGTGAATAATACTACAGTATAATTACATACACACATACATACATACATAATAATATACATAACATATACATATAGGTATATATATATATATATATATATATATATATATATATATATATATATATATATATATATATATATATATATATATATATATATACACATATATACATACATACATTTTATTATGGATAGGATTGGGATTTATAATTTCTTTTTTTTTAACTTTTTTTTATTTAATATTTCAGAATTAAAAGTGTTTCTTAATTAAACATAATGCTTAGTTCTTATTTTTTTAAATTTATTTACAACTTTTTAGTCTTAGAAAAAATATTACAAGATATGAACAAGATATGAGTGTAAATTAGTTAAGGCAGGCAGTTTTCAAATTATAAAAAAGTAAAGAAGGAAGGAAGAAACAGAGGGAGAGAGAGAGAAATAGTGTGTGTGTGTGAAAGAGAGAGAGAGAAATATTGTGTGTGTGAGAGAGAGATAGAGATAGAGATAGAGATAGAGATAGAGATAGAGATAGAGAGAGAGAGAGAGAGAGAGAGAGAGAGAGAGAGAGAGAGAGAGAGAGAGAGAGAGAGAGAGAGGAGAGAGAGAGAGAGAAATAGCGTTGTTTGCTTTTTTTTGTAAGAATGTACACAATATAAATTTATAATGTAAGTTGTATGTATAACAAAACATCCCTCTAGACCGCTCTAGACATTGCTCTGTCTTTTGCAGTACAGAAATACCTCCTAGCAGCCTATGTACTGTACACAATGGATGTAATATAATATAATATTTATGTTAAAATTTAAATTAAACTCGTGTTATTCTCATAAGAAAAATATTGAAGATTTATAGTTTATTTTTAAAATATATAATATTTAATATCACAATTAAGTGTACTATTTATAACCTCTTTAACATATTTAACCAAACTACTCACTATTCAAATGTCAAAGTATTTTTCTTTTTGATAAGCCATGATGTTATTTTTGAAGAATTTGTTGGAGTATAAAAAATGCAATCATGATGTTAATTAGTTTTCTTCCGTCGTATCTTTGCGTGTTTTCTTACTTTAGGTTGTCACTCAAAGTAGATATATATGACAGTACCCTCTGGGAAAACAAACCATGCATCTTGACAAATATCCCTGGTTGAGGTTTACGCAGCTTGAGAACGTGTGGTCCAACGCACGTCTGTTGTAAAACCATCTACTTTATATACCGCATGTAGCTCTCACAAAGTATATCCCAAGTAAAATTTGAAATCTCTTAAGTATACTGAAATCATTTACATTTTCTCACACATTGTTGAGAAATATTTAATTGACAAGACGTTTCTTAGAAATAATATTATATAGCAAAATAACTAAATAATATAATATAATATAATGAAATGTTAATATAATATGGGCATCAACTTTTCAAATATAAGTGTAATTTTATTTTTCATATTTAAATTAAAAATTCTTTATTCATCCAACATTCATAAACACATTTAAATGCATTAGTTTAGGATGATATTGTTACAAATGAAAATGTAGAAATGATTGTCAATTTTATTTACACATAAAAATAAAACAAAAAAAGAAAACAACATTAATGTACAAAAATTACAATTTGTATTTAAGATAAAATATATTCTGTATTTTTCTCCCCTCCCCCAACCCTCATTTCTATATAATAGTAACATTTGTAAGCTTTAAGAGCAAGCTTTGAGAAAATTACTTCATTTTCACGTTTTTAATTAAGCTGCTCTGAATTAAAGTGACTATTTTCAAGATAATTATTTCAGTCTAAAAGTCTTTTCTGAATTCTTACAAGCTGCAGCAGTATTGCTTGCGTGTTGATCCTAAAGTGCCATACTTTCACAAGTATGTACAATAACACAGACATTTCGTTCCTACTTATATTGTATAGAATAGTCTCCTTTCTCGTACAGTACAAGTGCTTTAATCCTACAGAGACTTCATCTCACAGTGTTAAAAAAAAAAAAAAAAAAAATGAAAAAAAAAAATGAAAACTTAAATATTTAAGTATATACTAGAGACCGTTTATGTCATAGATTTGAAATAAGTGTGTCCATAAAAGAGCAGCACTTTATGCCCATCTTTTAAATAAAAAATATTTAACGTACATTTTCATAAAGTTTGAATTTTATTTCCATGCTAAGCTATATGTTTATAACCTAGTTCAAAAGTTCAAATGCCATATAAAATACTTTTCACTGTGAAAGCGTAATAATTTTTTGTAGCGTATATACATAGCCAAAAAGTGTATTATAGAACCATGATATGCTGATTTATAAACCAAACATCTCTTATATTAAAAAAAAAACTGCATTTAAAAATTAGCATAGGATGATTCTTTTAAAAAAAAGAACATAACTTTACGTATATTTTCAAAGTTTTTACGCTCATTTAATAGCCGTAGCTGAGCTGCAATAAAATTCAATTAGGGATAACTTTGTAATGGACAGCAGCGTAAGTTTATTACATAAATATTATAAATTTAGAAAAATATATAAAATTTAAATTTTATAATATTTAGGCTATAAACTTGCACTGTTGTCCGTAATCGCAAAGAGTTCAGACTTTTCTTTTCTTTCTTTCTTTTTCTTTTCTTTTCTTTTTCTTTTTTTTTTTTAACTAAAACTCAATGCAAACTTTTACTTCCTACCTTTTTGTTAATGAATTTTTATGAGAGTTGAAAGTACCAACGAAGAGATATTTTAAATTTAATTCAGCTTTTGGCCCAAAATCTTTTTTTATCAAAACTATAGTTGTAACCAACGAAAAATACCGTAACCGAAATTATATTTTATTTTGATATGTATAATATTTAAAAATGTTAACTTTTAACTAAACACCATTATATAATATGCCAGGGGTTAAATATACATTATTTTGTTACATAGAGTGTGCAGTCATTAAAAACAACTCGCAAGACTAACAGTTGTAAACCACCGCTGTTGTAAAATAACGTTGCTCGTTTATAGTCATGTCTGTTCGCAGGTACATAAGAATTTTTAAGAAGCAATTTCAATGTCTACGTATTATATATATCTAACTATCTGCAAAGAAAACTTTTCACGGTGTCACATTTAATATTATTAAAAAAGTTCACAAATTCAATGCTTTTTCATCGGAATTAAGAGAGTGAGTGAGAGAGAGAGAGAGAGAGAGAGAGAGAGAGAGAGAGAGAGAGAGAGAGAGAGAGAGAGAGAGAGAGAGAGAGAGAGAGAGAGAGAGAGAGAGAGAGAGAGAGAGAGAGAGAGAGAGAGAGAGAGAGAGAGAGAGAGAAATGAGGAAAATGTAATATTGCATTTTATTGAGTACCCAAAATTTAAGCTATTTGATAACAAACTATAAACTAAGTGACGAGAAAATGAGCGTGCTCCATCAGCTGACTGCTTAAGATAAGTAATGTAAGTAGATAACCTATGTAATCCAGAGAGGATTCCCGCTGAAAAGTACTGGTCAGCTGGAGACGTGTATTGCGGGTCAAAATTACATTGATCAAATGGGCAACAAAATATAACTTCCAGGATAAAATAAATTGAAAGGCAACAGAAAATTGAATAACGATATTCTCTTTGGATTACCTATCTATAGAAATACCTTAAAGATAAGAATAGAATAAGAATAGTATTTACAGAGGCGTTTTATTTTTTTGTACTTTCGAGTGAAGTATAGCCTCTTCATTCACTGACTTTTTAAAAAATTATTTCATTGTCGTAAATTTTAACCATGTTTTTGTGAGGTTCACAGAAAAAAAAAAAATATGTCTCTTTTGTCAAAAAGTTTTTCCTACCTTTGCGGACCCACTCTGTAGAATGCTCAAAATAGCTTTAAAAAAACGCTTAAATTCAAGGGCGATTTCTGGTCCAATTTCGATATTTTTATCTCAATTTGTTCTATTTTTTTTTTCTTTTTTCCCCTCTATTTTTTTTCATTGAATTGTCTGATGTCTACTGTATTGTTTACTGGGACTGTAGAGGATAGTGACAATGCTTTACAATCTAAATATATGATTAATAACTCTGCTTCGATTGCAAAATATCGGAATGAGAAAGGATTGACTTGAATAACACATTTGGTGTCATGTATACATGTATTATATATATATATATATATATATATATATATATATATATATATATATATATATATGTATGTATGTATATGTATATATATATATATATATATATATATATATATATATATATATATATATATATATATATATATATTATATTATATATATATAAAATAAAGTAAAAAAGAAATGGTAATTCACATTATAACTTTTATCATTGCTGTGTTTTGGTATTTGCATAAATAAAAAGACATTTGTAAACAGAGTTTTTTGTTGTTGTTTTCATCAATGCATGTTTTAAGTTGAGAGATTATACATTCAAAACTTGTGAGCTCAACTCATACACTTTTAAAACTTATATTATTTGTCAGAGACGTGTAACAAAAAATGAAGCTTTCATTATTTTTCTTCTATACTAGCCATAGTAAATTGCATTAGACATGCGGTTTTTATTGTTACTTAAAAAAAATAGCCTCACCGAATAATTAAGCATACAATTTGTACCCTTCACGTTTAATTATAGAGAGTTACGCAGTGCCGTCTGTTTCTTTATTGCTCTCGGCCGGGTTAGCTAGAGTTCTGTAAAAGTTAATAGGAGCGGTTAATGTCCTTTTTTTTTTTTTTTTTTTTTTTTTTTTTTTTTTTTTTTTTTTTTTACTCTTCATACTTAAGTTTGTAACATTAATTAATTAAGAAACCCTATAAAATGAATCAAATTTTATTTGTAATTCCAATACATACGTCTTTTTTCTTCAAGATCACAGCTCATCAACTTAAAAAAAAAAGTAAAAATCTTTATCGATGGTTAATGAAACCAATTTATATGAAATTACATTGCTTCTTCCTAATCTTTTATTGCTCATAAAAACGTTCAAATAAAACAAACTTTTAATTGATTAATTGGAAATATATTGTTTTTTTGTTTTGTTTTTTTAAATATACAAAGATTTCAACTTTGGAAATGTCCAGAGGGGAATATTTTTCCTTGATATATAATTTTTTTACACTAATCTTATGTGTTATAATAAAGTGCATTAAAACCTAACGTGCACATGTGATACCGAAGTACATATTATGTAAAGTAATAAACTAAAGAGGTTTATTTATAAACCCATACATATACAACATGAAACAACATGTTATTTTTAATGATTAAACACAAAATGGGATCTACAAAACTGTTGACAACTTTTACCATAATGTAAATATAGCCCCACAAGAGAGCGTGAAAAAACTTTAAAGTATGCACTTTGTGTAAATATTTCTGTTTATGACATCAGAAAAAGGCAAAAATTAGTATTAAATTGTTGTGCAGGTTGCATAAATAATTGAAATTTTCTGATCACTGGTACGGTGCTGGGTTTTGAGATAAACTAATAATAATAATAAATGGTTTTTATTAGAGGCCAAAAACGTTACTAATATTATTTATGTAAGTCCCATCAAGTTATTTGTAATATGAATGCGTGTGTTTTCCTGTTGTCTATGCATTTAAAGTAGAATACAACAAATATTGGAAATAAAATACACGATTATAGTGTATTATTAAACTTTCACAAATGAGTATCAGTAAACAAATCAAATTAATGAAAAATCAACCAAATCATGTATGCATAAAGATAAACAGACAGATTAAAAAAATCTATTGCCCGATTGAAAATCCATTTAAATGGAGTTTTTAATTGACGAACGCACCATATAAATACAGCATGATATATTCATAGAGCAACAGAATAAAATTTTATGTCATAATAAACTTGTGAAATAAAAGTAACATATTATTATCAAAACATTTATATTAAACAAGTAAAAAACAAACATTTTTACTTTTTTTTACGTCATACATTTTTATTATAGCTACTTGTCACGATATTTTCAACAATTTCGATGGAATCACTGTTGGTTGAGGTTAAATGGCAAAGTCTGAAGTGATCATTCTAACCCTATCCTGTAACCACTGTCAAAATGTAATAAACGGAATTATTACATAATTTTAACCTAAAATAACAAAGTGAATTGAATTATTCTTAAATTTATCATTAGTATTTTTTATATATAATTCAAAAAAGCTATTTTTAACAAAATGTTTCATGACGAATTGGCTTCATTTAGATTTGTTTTATTTTAATATTTAAATTACTTATAATTTATTTATTTAATGTTTATGATACTTTAAAAATTATTTACTTATATCTCTTCTACAATCAATAAACTATTATATAATATTCAAATAAGGCAATTTATTTTAAAAGCCAATGTTTATGTTTGTGTGTACTGTATATATATTATATATATATTACTATCAATAATATTAATAATAAAAGGCCATTAGTTTATTTTTTGTTTGCTGTACCTAAAACAAATAAACTATTTTTGAATTTTGATATATAAAGAAAGTATAAAAAGAAAAATCAAAAGAGTAAAACGAACGTAAGTCATATAAAATATAAAATATTATATATTTATATATAATGTTTTACATGCAAAGTTGTTTGATCACGAAGCTTAGATAAAGTAAAATAAAAAATAAACAAACAATTTTTGTCCCTTTAAAAATATATCTTATTCAATGTGTAGTGCCACGACAAAGATTATAACATCAAGATATTATGAAAGTTAATCACATATTGTATTATCATGATTTACTCAACTCAACAAACAAACCTTTTGATTTACAAATGCAATCTAATAATAAAAGTATAATTTAAATTAAATTTATACACATTTTTTTATTTGTATTTTAATTAAATTAATTCATGATAAAGCATGTAGAATTTACTACATAATAATATTTACAGTACCTAGTTTTGCTGTGCTTTTTATTGTTATTATTATTAATTTTTTTTTACAAAAAGATATAATAATACTAACTAAGCGTAATTAAATGTATGAGAATAATGATAATATGAGAATGTAAAAGTCAACTATACACGTTATCTCTCTCTCTCTCTCTCTCTCTCTCTCTCTCTCTCTACATAATAAATTAAGCTCTTATTTACCATTAAATTTATTTGTAAATACATAGTGTAGTAATTTAATCTTTTATTTAAACTTGTATATATTGTAAATATATGTCAGTTTACATTTGAACTACCATTACAGTAAAATGATTTACTAACACGATGAGAGATAAATGACATTTAACAATGCTTCATTTGATATTACAATTATTTGTTATGACAAGTGTGTGGTAAACACACACACACACACACACACACACACACACACACACACACACACACACACACACACACACACACACACACACACACACACACACACACACACACACACACACACACACACACACTCACACACACACACACACACACACACACACACACACACACACACACACACACACACACAAATTATAGTCGTGTCTTTTAACTTTGAGTTAGTTTTTGTTATTACTATTTTTAAATTTGTGAATGAAATAATTTAAACATCAATGTTTTTAATATGTTTGGCCACTTATTTATTTATTTGTTTGTTTATTTATTTATCTTATCACAGTATGTTATAAAGTAACACAAAAACGTTCATACTCTCATTATATCTGCTTCAAGTACAAAACCCGATTCCGTATAATGGTTCATGGTATTGTACGTACGACGTACGTATACACTAGTACTATAGCACTATTTAAAATAGAAAAAAATATTTATAAAAAAAAATTAACTATAAATAATGCATAATATATTGACCTATTTGATTATTTACCAACTTTTTTTTAAGTATTTAAATGATAAGAACAATAAAACATAAATTTAGGTAA
Source organism: Ecdyonurus torrentis (assembly GCA_949318235.1). Lineage (NCBI taxonomy): Eukaryota > Metazoa > Arthropoda > Insecta > Ephemeroptera > Heptageniidae > Ecdyonurus > Ecdyonurus torrentis. The sequence goes on from OX439129.1 coordinate 25,434,220, forward strand.
AACAAATTAATTGGTAAACTTTTTATATTGAAATAGAATTAATTTACATAAATGTCATAAATAGGGTTATAAAAGATATTTTTTATGATTAACTATTATTAATTGTATATGCTATATAGATAAGTCAAAAAAAAATTTAATTTCAGTAAAATAAGTATGTTCCAAAGTAATTGTAATATAGTAATATTACAATAACTTTGAAATGAATCACGCTTATTACAAAAAAAAAGTGTTGAAAAGTTGGTAAGATTCTTAAAATATTTATTAAACTTTTTTTTTTTTTTTTAACTTTTACTTAAAAGGTGGTAATATGAAATGTCGCGTCATCACCATGTTTGCGTATATATAAAGTTCATTATAATCGTCGTCATCATTGAGGATCAACTATTTAACGTTAAGGAGGTGAGGGTTTAGAGGAGTTTAACAGATAACCGGAAGTTGGCCGGAGTTAAAGCCATAGACCACATAAAACAACATGTGCTTTCTAATGAATAAACACGAATCTTCAAAACTGTTGACAATTTTTACCAGAATGTTAATGTAGCCCCACGAGAGAGCGTGAAAATACTGTAAAGTATACAATTTAAGTGACTATTTATGTTTATGACGTCAGAAACACGCAAAAATTAGTATGAAAATGTTGTGCGGGTTGCATGAATCGAAATTTCTGATCACTGATACGGAGCTTCAGTTGGGTTTTCAGACAAACTAAAGTTATTTATGTAAGTCCCATCAAGTTTTTTGTGATATAAATGCTTATGTTTTTCTCTGGTATGTTCCTTTAAGCTTAGCAGAATAAGAATATACCTAGCATAGTACAAACGTCATTTTGAGATCCCATTGAACAAAAACTAACCGCTTTTTACAAACAATTTTTTGTTAGTTTTAAACAAACAATTTAAACCTATATAAATAGCAAATTCAATGCTATTTTTAGCTACAAAGTGCAAATCAATGAGTGTAGCCACCGTATATAGTAACTCATTTTCTTACTCTCATGTTTTCGTTTACAATTAAAGAATAATAGTTTTATAATATACATAAAATCATCTATAATTACTCTGGTTGAAACAATCATGTAACCCTGAATATAAGAATGATATTCGTAAACACTGTTTTGCGTGCCCCAAACCACAAAAAAATGACGATCACCTAATGCTTTTTAAATGACACTGCGCATTTTTTAGAGCAAGGGAACAGGGTTTATGAACATTATTAGTAATAAACTAATAATGAAATATTTATGTAAAATTTTATGAACATGAGTAAGATTTTTTTTTTAGCTCAAGTAATCTTGTTGGTTAATCAAATGAAAACGTGACCGTGAAGATGATTTTAGTCTTGTAAACAACATCAAAATCACTGTCATGTTGTTCAATATTGGGCGAAGTCTTAACGTCACATACTCAATATGAAAATCTATAAAGCTACAAGACTTATTCTAAAACATGTTTATAGAGATTTTTTTTTTGTCAGTAATACTAATATTATATAATGAAAAACACGATAAAAATATAACTGGAAAATACATAACGATAATGGAGTTTAATTTTTTTCCAAAAACATAAAACAAAATATATTTTATAAAAAAAGCATTTCCATGTAAAGTGGCATAAAAAACTATACAATACATACAATGAAAAACATATAAGTTGTTTTGTATAACATTTTATCAATAACTGATTAAAAATAATAAAAAAGAAGGATAAAAAAAAGGTGATATTCATTCCACACGTGATTTAGTTTTATAAAGGTTTAACTACAAAAAAAAAAAAAAAAAAAAAAAAAAAAAAAAAAAAAAAAAAGGTCTAGCAAAAAGTTTGTAATCTTCTTAAGGTTTGTAAAAACGTTTTAAACTTTGTTAACTTTACGTATAGCTTATTCTCTCACACAGTTTTTCACGTACATTATAGATAGCGATACAAAATCATATTATACTCACACTGCTTATTATCTTGCTGTGTGTATATTCATTTTAAATTTATCTGATTTTTAAATGAAATATTTAGACAGGATCCTATAAATGGAAATTTGATGTTTCCATTTATTTGAATACAAAAAAAAAAAAAAGTATATTCAAAGCAGTCAATACTGATTTCAATTCTGTAGTATATATTGAGCTTGATGATAGAAAAAATATTAATACACGGTAGCATACTGTACAGCATTATTTACATAAACGTCACTTTTTTTTTTTTTTTTTTTTTTTTTTTTTACAAATATGAATATGTTCTTATCAATACGGAAATTAAATTTATAGCTGGAAAAAAATGTATTATTTGTTATTAGTTTTTTTAACGAAACATATGGTATATTTTCTTTTTAAATAACGTTAATATGTTTTTTTTTTTTTTTTTTTTTTTTTAATGCACAACTTTTTTTAGTACTATTTGATTAAACTTTCTTTGATTAAAATTTCAACTCGAACTGCAAATGTCAATTGTCAATAGATGTACTGTACGTACATAAGAGGACTTAATCAGATTTTTAATACAACCATTTTATATAGCATTTTTTTTTTTTTTTTAATATTAGTTGATAGTAAAATTTTATTATGATACTTTTTTTTTTGCACATTTTTTGATTAAATAAATTTATAAAGTACAGATTTATTATAATGTAGAAAACCAATTTAATTTAGATTTTACTCTTCTAGATACAGATGATAACAATATCAAATATTATCTATAAAACTTGAAATTTTGATAGGGTATTTCTAAACAAAGTAGCTCTATGGTGTTACGATTGTAATGAAAGGAATACAAAAACATAAATAGACCAACGAGCGACGTGACTGTGACAAGTTTGCGGTGAGTATTTTGAATAATGATTTCTGTTTTAGTTATATTATACTGTAATGGCCAACGAGTAAAGAGAGAATAGGTTCACGGATCACGTTATAGATAACATCTTTATTTTCAATTCAAAACTCTCTTCTCGTAATGAATGTTGTTATATATTGCTAATCTCTCTCTTTCTCTCCTCGAAATAGAATGACAAAATTACAGTGATTCATAGTTTTTATTAAAGTTCCTGTTTTTTTATTTTAAATATAATTTTTTTTTCGTTCAAATTTAAAAAAATCATTCTTATCAAATTAATCAAAAGAAGTTAAATTAAATGCGTGTTGCTGAAAAACAACAACATATGGATGGTATATAAAAATGTAATCGATAAAATTGTTTCCAAACGATATGATGTTACCGCCGTGTGCTCTATTTTGCGGACTAGGCTATAAAAATTTTGTTTGAAAAATCTACGTAGCTATACAGTATATACACAGATAAACTTTTTATTTTATTTTGCTTAAGTTTCAATTTACTTACATGTATAGCAGATAAATAGTTATAGATTTAATAGAAAATAAATCAATTTTATCTGTAATCCCTTTCTAATTTTATTATTTTAGTTTAAGAATATATTATAGTATAAAGCATTTTTATCTACGAAAAGACGAGATTAAAATCTTTATAAAGTATTTATGAAAATAAAAGTATTATTTGTCACCTTTATCAAATAAAATTAAAGAAAAGTACGAAGAAACTTTATTATTATTATTATTATTTTTTTTGAAATACAAAAGTAAGTGAAAATACTAAATCTGATAAATAAGAAATCACAGATGTTTTTTATTTCTGCTACATTCATCTCTTTATTCTAACTTTTAATAAAAAAAAATATATATCTGTAGAGATAATTTGGAATCGTATTTCATCGGTTATTTATAACTTTATTTGAAAGAAAAATCTTTATCCCATAGACAAATAGTTTTATTTTTTTCATCGTAAGCCCGACTTAATCGATGTAGATACACATATATTTTTATTTGTATATATTACAATTTTTAATAATTGGACATCAAAATTATTTTTAATCCATTTAACACTGTAGAATTAAAAATTAATCCCAATTCAACAAATTAAAATTGCTATAAATTAAAATAAAAAAGTTTAAAAGTTTAGGGTTTAGGTTGTAATTTATTACAGTTTTTATTAATAGAAAATCTAAAATAAAAATCTTGTAACAAAACAGCCATTTAAAATTAATGAGCAAAAGTATGTACTGAACGTTCTATAACGTTTATTTATTTAAATTAAAAGTCTAGTTAATGTACGAAGTATCACTGAAACACTTAAAAATAATTTACATCATCTTCAAGGAAAATTTCTTGAGGCATTTCTTAAAGTTTTAACCATTAATTAAACGTATATGAAAATGTTTTGAATAAACATTAATTAATATAATAAGCATTGCTTAAATAATACCATAAAATGTTGAAAACAATTTATAGCAAGTTACTGTAACTTTGCATTATTAACAGTATTAACAATATAGCAGAAACAAATCAACACTATTTATTACTCTTCAAGCGTTGTTTGTATTTCTACTGTTATTTTGTTGCAGAGATAAAAATATTATGTCTAGCTAAATATATATATTATATATATATATATTTTTTATTTTAACATCAAAAAAATATATAATTTTATACGTTAACTTACATTCAGTGGTTTGAAAGGGGTTTAGGCACCTGGATTCTCCAGATCAATAGATCTTTCAATGAAAATATTTATTCTATTTAAAGGAGCTTAAGTTACCTGAGTTTAAATTCAATTTAGTTTAGAGAGGGCTATTTTTTTCCACCACCACAGACAGGTGTTTATTAGAGGAGGAGAGATGCTGAAAATAATCACAGCTTAGGTAATTACAACTAATTTTAATTAAAATTTACTTACTAAATTATTTAAAATAATTTGTAACGTTATATGTCAACACTATTAATATAAATTCCAACTGTACTGTAAAACATTTGGGTTCAATTGAGAGTTTATATACTTTATTTCGACTAATAAAAGCTGTTAAATATTATTATTAGATGTCTAAGCTGGTTATTATCTGTATTTCAAGTGACATTAGAGAAGTGACGTTTGTATTGAAAAAAATAAAGCTGATATGACTTTTTTTATTTTATTTAAGAATGACAGCTGCGCGAGCAAAAAAAAAAAAAAAAAAAAAAGTATTATAACTTTTTTATTAACTAAAATTTTAGTAACAATTCTAAAAATTAAAGATTTCAATTTATAATTTTTCATTCGTATCTTTTCTTTTCGTAACGTGTATAGGTTAATTGCTAAACATAGAAAGAAAATTATTTCAAAGTATCAATTACATTGTCAACTTAGATGAGTACAGTAAGATTGCCATTTTCACTGTCTTCAGCATTTATTTATAGTAGGGAAATAATCAAGATTCAAATATTTTACAACATTTACTTCTTTTACTTCATTGACTTCAGATTAATTGTAGTTTTATAATTTAATTCGTTTGTTTTCAATAGTTAAATAATATAAGAAACCAGCATAAGCAAAGTGTAAACCATTTTTGTTTTCTTCTTCTTCTATTTTCTCCCCTTTATTTTTACCTGATTTCTTATGTACATTTTTAACACAATTCACAAGTGATAAGATATTATTCAATTCAATTCAAAAAAGGCTTTTATTATATATTTATATCCTGTATGTTAGGCAAATAGTCGGTCACATAGGTTGCGCAGGTTGCCTGTCTTCTTATATTTCCAGGGGCAAAAGCAATGGGATTTCAGTTCTGCTATAGAAAAGTCGAGAATGTTTGAACTATCCAATTTCCTGAACAGAACATTTGAACTGAAATTCTACACAGTATTATCTATGGAAAACACATGTCTAAAATAATTTGCATTTTATTTACAATCTTTTTACGCACAATATATTACGGTTTATGCACATAAATTTTATAAAAAGTGACTTTTATATTGCTTTCTTCTCACATTCCATCTGCTTTGCCATTTTGTTAAGTTTTTTTTTTAATTTAAAACGTGTTTCAAATGTATGTATGTATATAATGTACGAGTTGTTTGTATGGTTGTATTGTATGTACATATATGTTCGTATGTATGGTTTAAAAAAAAATCTGAATTATTTTATTATTTACATTCATGTGTCAGTTATTATTAAAAGAAAGTAAAATAAAAAAAAGTATATACTTTAATAAATCACTTTAGGAAATCAATTATCTACTTTTTATTACCAGTTACTAATTCTCATATTAGTTAAAAGTCATATTCTTTTAATTTAGTAGGTTCACATTTTAAAGAATTTTCTTTTCATTTTCTTGCACAGAATTACTTTTTTTTATATATAAATTTATGACGTCTGGGAATATTTTCAAATGAATTGAATATAAAAACAAAATGAAATGATAAATAATAGTAGGATTATACTGTAGTATAGGAATTTAATTTGAATAGTGATAGGTCAAAAATATATATGACCATGACGTAATTTTTTTTTATAAATCAATAGCATATCAATACATAGTTCAAAAAAGAAGTAATGGTAGGAGGTCTATAATATATATAATAAAAGAAGAATTGTTTTATTTATAACAAATTATATAATTTTTAATTAAACATGATTTATTATCTGTAAAGTATTTATTATAGTATTATTCACTTGTAAATTGTTTAAATAAACTGTAAACTTAATTAATTTGCGATATTTAAATTAAATAATTAACTAAACGGTAATTAAATTGATTAATTGTTTTACTTATGTTTTACATTGAATTAAAAATAATACATGGAATCGAAGTCAATAATTATTGACATTGTGTTTTATTAGAGCTATGTGCTTCTATTGAATGGTTTTGCTTTATTATATTTTTTTTTAACATATATAAAGATGGTTAAATATATTAAAGTGATGAATTCTCCATTCATTAACTGTACTTAAATTTAATTTTAATATAATGTTAAACTTAATAGAATTAAAGATAATTTTTTTCCAGGAATATGCTTTAAAAATAGCTATATATCAATCAAATAAAAAAAGTGACCTTTTAAAGTTTGATATTGTAATTTATAGAATTAATTTGAATTTAGTACTTTAAGAGATTAACCTTCTAAGTCCTATTATGGAGATATGAAGCAATTGATTTATGCAAATAGTAGGCTTAAGTGACCGTTGTTCTGAACAGATAAAATAAACCGACTGTATAGAAATACTTTTATACCAAAATTATTAAACGTATTATTAATTAATGGTGAAATACATTTGACAGAGTTAACATCACATTACGAGTTTAATGTCACAAATTTGATTAATATTTGTAATTTTATAATTCATTATTTAATACTGTACAGTCATTTATAATTATACATGAATGAATGTCTAATATAAAAAATTATAAATGATCATATTAATTAAATAATAATATATATATATTTTTAAATTGTATAATTTTTTTTTCAACATTATTTAAGTTTTAAGTTTATTTAAAATATAATTATGATACTGTTACTAACATCTTCATTTTCAAGTACAAACAATTTACTTTATAAACTACTTTAATTACGTTAATAAATTTTAATAATATTTTACATGAAATATAAATGTTAAGAAATTCTGATACGATAATAAATAGATGACAAAACTTAATAAATTGTAGCAATCTCAAACTACTAAAGTTTTGCAAAAGTTGGATTAAATTAAAGTACGTATTGAACAACTCTAATGGTGAAATAATAAATTTGTGTTACAGTACAGAATCCCAAGCTTTATTAATTATTTATTAATTTTAAACTTATATAAAAAAATCTTTGAATACTAAAAGAAAACTTTTCGCTGTATTAATATCGGTTGATCTTTACGATTCAAAACACATTACCATATCGTAGTAGATAAAGCACATTTTACTATAAGAAAGGTTGTAGCTCTTGTAAATACAAAAAAGTAAGTTATTGTAAATATTGATTTTTATTTATTATTATATATTTTTTTTACTTGTATAAAGCGTTTTGTTAACTTCAACAATTCTTTTTCTTTTAAATGATAGTATAAACACAAAGCCAAAAATTTTTAATTTAGGTGGTTGTTAGCAATGACTTTCAAAAAAAAAAAAAAAATAATAATAATAATAAAAAAAATAAGGAATCAACTTTTGAATTGCTTTCTAATTATACATTCCTTAAGGTAAAGAAACATGGTAATATTTCTCTACATTGCTACATGTAAAACATTTATTTTTTAAAATAATACCTAAAATTGATACCAGTTTCTTTTTATTATGAATTATGAATCATGATGGATAAACATTGACATTTTATGTAAACCTAAAAATAGGAAAAGGAAGTGCCGGAAATGGAGACCACGTGATGGTAAAAGTGGGAGGTGGCTCAGGTCTAGCTACTGATTGTTTTATGTTTACTCAAAATGCGGAAAAGGAAGTGCCGGAAGAGGAAACCACGAGACGGTAAAAGTGGGAGGCAGCTCAGGCCTAGCTTGCTGCTGGCACCAACTTTTCTCCCACTTTTACCGTCACGTGGTTTCCTCTTCCGGCCACTTCCTTTTCCGCTTTTTGAGTAAACATAAACAATCACTGCTGGCGCGAAGTTTTCTCACACTTTTACCGTCACGTGGTTTCCTCTTCCGGCACTTCCTTTTCCGCATTTTGAGTAAACATAAGCGGTCATTGTATTAAATAATGCCCATGCTTTGGCCTATGTTATGTATTATATACACATTAAACCATTTTAACCAATAAGTTCTATAATTAAACGAAGAATTATAGACTGCCAGCTGCCTTCCTCTATATCATGGTCGTAAAGTATGCAAATAAACTATTTTTAAAATATTAATAATAATTAAAGTCTCCATAATATGAAATTGTATAAAATATATAACACATAAATGATATATTTTTTTGGTTCCATAAATTGTTGTTTTAACGTATTGTCTCTGTAAATAATTGTTATGAAAAAAAAAAATATATAGTTACACTTTAGTAATTAAAGTGAGCCATCATTTAAATAACAATACTTTTTTTATCACACATTTATTTTCATGTATGTAGACCGATTGTTTAAAAAGCATTTTTTATACTAAAATATAGTACAGTAGACAGAAAAAAAAAAATCTTTGGTTATTTTTTAAATGATTAAAAAAAATGCCTTAGCGTACTTTTAATTAAAAATATATAATGTAAATATAAAAAAGTTACATTCTACCAACACTGAAAAAGAGAATTAAAGAAAATGTTATTTTAATATTAGAAGGAATTATACAGATAAAAGTAATAAAAATGACTAGACAACGTGAGGGTGAGGGCGTATTTACTGGTGTTACATTTACATTCAACTGATTTTGACAATAACTCGGGAATAAAAAAATATTTGTAATATATCATAAACAAAACACAATTGACAGTACTATCAATGCATGCTTATATATATCATATTTCAAAATTTATGTATGCGTCGAGCACAAAAAAGGACACGAAACATGAACACAACACATTAACTTTGTGATTTGAAACATACATAACCATGGCACATATGCGTGCCCATTTTTTTATCATTATAAGTTTATTGAATATATTGTTTGATCTAAAGAACGAGAAATTAAAAAAAAAATGAAAAAGTTAATCAGAAGATTTTAAATTATTAATATGAAAATGTGATATTTTTTTTATTATAATAATTTGTTATTCAAATTTACTCATATACAGACATAACTTTAAAAAAAAAAGGTGTGTGTAAGAAAGTTCAATACCATACGTACGTCAAAATACTTACCATAATATGTAAATTAGAGAGATGTTTTAGTACAAAGATTAAAGTTATATTAAAAGCATCTATTTCTTGCTGTCATACATTTTTTTATTACGATATATTTATTTACAATTCTAAATAATGACGTCACAATGACTGTCTCTATAGAATCCAATGTATAGTTTTATCATTGTATTTAGTGTTTAGAGAAATAAGATAAAATAGTAAAAACATTATTAAGAAAATAGAAATTGTATTTTATTTTATTAAAATATATTTATCTAAAATACGTACTATAGACACAGATAGTTATTTACATTAAAATTATACTTTATAATAATTATATTGATTTAACTTTTAATTCTTGAAAATATAGATAAAATGCTGATATTGTAACGTTCTTACTTCCATTACACTAAACAACATTCAAAGAGTTGAAAACTTTGTGGTCAAGATTAAAGGTATGATAATACTGGTGAAATTAAACAGATTATATATTCTATAAGTTTACATTGAACACATTGACTATTTTGAAAATGGAAATTATTGATTATATAGAACAAAACGTGCAGAAACTGACAATTCTAAAATGATGTCTATAAGCCCAAGATGAAAGAAAACTAGCTCATATTTCATATCATCTCTTTATAGATTTAGCTAATAATAAACTTAATACAATGTTGTCTTTTTTTACTATTATGTTATAGTCAGAATGTGTCAGTCATCTTTCTAAGAAAAGGAAAGATGGTGGAAAATCAATCAATCATAGTTTCAAAGTTGTTATTGTTGAGCTGTTTTTGTTTTTCAAAGAAGGTAGTCACAATTTTTTTTAAATATATATACTTATGTAAAAATGGGATGTTCTGGAGCTATTTTGTTATGACTTGCATATTAAATTTACTGTTAACATAATTTCACTTTAATTGTATTTGGTACTAGTAGTTAATTTACACACACACACACACACACACACACACACACACACACACACATACACACACACACACACACACACACACACACACACACACACACACACACACACACACACACACACACACACACACACACACACACACACACACATATATATATATATATATATATATATATATCGAAGCTTTTCACATTAATGGCTTAAGCAATTACAATGAAAAGAAATCAAACATGTTATATTTTTACAATTTAAATGCCACCCCATTTTTTCCCCATAAGATGAAAATAATTTTAATTGCTATCGTATTTTATTAATCTATTTTAATAAATATACAGGCATCTGACATACTGTATTATATATTAAAAAAAAAAAAGCTTGCGCCCGATACAATGGTAATACACAGTATCATTTAGTTCTTTATATTTTTCAGATACATGCACTTACATTGAAGAGAGTTAATTACAACTTATAAAATTATGTTAATCAATTTCCTTATTGAGTTACACACAACATTCACATTATACGCATTTCATTACGTAATATATGTTGTAGCTCTTGTAATAAAATATTTTTTGACACTTCATTTGAACAAGTACGAATAGAAAAAAAAGTCATATATATATATATATATATATATATATATATATATATATATATATATATATATATATATATGTATAATAAATTATTAATAAAAATATTACTTCAAATATTTTATTATTAAAAATCTTGATTTCATTTATTAGTAATATTGCTTAATAAGTATTTGTACTGCGCAGTGTAAATAATCATATTATAATTATTCATGTTATAATTAATAAGATACCTTATAAAACATTTATATTAACTTTTAAAAATATTTTCGTACTTTATACTTCATGTTATATGTACATACGTACTATTTTCAAAAGTTAAAACTCTATTATATATTTATATAATATCTTATATATATATATATATATATATATATATATATATATATATATATATATATATATATATATATATATATATATATATATATATATACATACATACACATGAAGTATATATATGCAATGGCATTATTTTACTTTATTTTAATAGAAAATCTAGACCATAATATATATGGTTATACAAAATATAATTACATGTATCATTTTTTTTAAAAAGATATTTATATTAACTTAAAAAAATGTATTAATGTTTTTTTTTTACCGTAATAATATTCATAGTTATTACATGTATATTTTTTACTCTATACAGTTTATAAATATATGTATATTTAAAATAACAGTTCTCTAACCATGAAGAGACTTAAAATATCATTATAGTTCTTCTTAATTCTATCTATTTTTTGTAAAGTTGAGATATTATGTCTACCACTATTTTTTACTAGAAAAATTATTATTATTAATTTTATACTTTATACTCTTTTTTTTTTTTTAAACCTATCATTAATACAAAATCCAACCAAGGCATAGCCTTATCAGTTGGTTCATAATATTTTTACACATGTCGTATTAATTTGTATTTTTAAATTATATAATTATGTATTAAATAAAAGAAAGAAGAATAAAAAATTTTTTAAACAAATAGCAAGAGTAATTACAAATAAAGAGAATATAATGGTAACAAAACATAATTATATTGATAATTTTTTTAAGATTATTAAAATATTTTAAAAAAATAATTTTATTTATATACATAGTAATTAAGATATAGATATTACGTATTTAATTGTTCACAATATCTTTATTTTCTTCTACTCAACTGCACAATAAGAATGTGAATATATTATAGTCAGTGAAATCTCACATTGAAGATGTTTTTAACGCTTTACTGCACCCAATTACTGTTTTCTTTACAAAGGCATTGTATTTTATAATAAAATATTCGTTTTTCTTGCCTTGAATCTGTATATGACATATTATAATATAATATCATGCCCTGTAATAAATATACAGATTTATTTTTTTATTATAATCGATTTATGTGTTTTTTAAATCATCAAAATATAAAAATAGCAGATGGTACCAGGTTTTGGAGTCACGTAACTCACAACAGTCACGTCACTAAAAATTGCATGGACATACGTTGTCGTCATTCTTTTGTTTTGCAACCCAGCGTTTTCTATCTCTATAATAGGGGAAGAGATAAAGCAGCAGCCAGATATAGTGATACATAGACAGAGAGTCATATTATCTAAAAATAGATTTTATATTTAATTAAAATCGCAAAAGTAAAAAAAAAAAAAAAAAAAAAAATATCGTAAAAATTTATTGAGTACCATCATAAACTATGATGTATAAAAAAATATTTATTTTTTATTTTTTTAATTTGAGTTTACTTTGATAAAAGTTTCTTTTTGATGTTTTTTTTTTCTGGGATCTTTTGATGGTTTTGCTTGAACTACACTAATTGCTACAAAACAAGAGAAAGACCTGAGGGCAGAAGGAGAGAGAAAGAGTTGATTTAACGGTACGTTTTCTATCAATGCGAGATCAAAGTACTCACGTATATATACAGTAAACGTACACGAGTGCTTGCATGGTCCACAAAGTGTATAATGCACGTACAGACAAATGTGAAACACAGTTTATTCGGATGCTATTTGAGTTTAGATAGGTTATATCAATTAACCTTCTTTGTGTGTGTGAGTGTGTGTATATATATATTAAATAATCTTCCTTAATGTTGACCAGTGTATTAATAATAATAATAATAAAATACTTTTTATTTCGTTTAATAAATTTGTTATTTAGATCAAACACTTTTTTTTTGTATCAGTTTAACACGTTAGTGAAATAATAGGTTGTAAAAATTAAATTTACTGTTTATATTTTTATTAGATAATAAACTATTATATGTATTAAAATAATGTTTTATTATTGTTTATCATGGATAGTAATTACATTCTGTTTTTATTGTCAAATTTATGTATTAATTTTAGCGGAGGAAGGGTGAAGGGATTTTTTAACAAAGTTATTATTAAACTATTCTCAGTTTTATTGGACAATTGACCCGTGATAATTTAATAACAGAACTTTTCCTCTTCATCTAACTTCTTTCTCTATATATTAGTTTTCCAACACACCTATACATTGTGAAATACATACGAACTTACAACGTACGTAAAATGACAGACCCTTCTTTTAAAATCTTGTATACTTTTTTTTCTTGTAGTAATCGATTTCCCTTATTTATTACCGTGAGAGCTTAGAAGGAGATGGGATAACAAAATAAAGAGAGAGAAAGTGTGTGTGTGAGAGAGAGAGAGAGAGAGAGAGAGAGAGAAAAGATAGATGTAGAAGACACAATCAATCACAGAAGTTGCCTTAATTGTTTCCCACTTAAAAACTAATGCAAAAAAAGAACAAGTAAGTCAATAGGTTATAAAAACAATTACTATAATTATAAAAAGACTTACCAAATACAGCAAGAATGGCAACTAGTAAGTAAGCTGCTAGAAATCCATAAAAGACGTCGTTTCTATGAAAGATGTATTCCTCTCGATCATCATCATCCCAATCGTCTGCTCCGCTCACGTTGTAGTCTGACATGTTCCATGTCACGTTGGCCCGCCACTGCCACGCCATGCACCTGCACATGTTATGCAAATTCACTTGATATTCAATACATGTAATGTTATTATCATTTTAATGTGACGTCACATGCTGTGTGAAGCTTAATGTATTGCTCCCTAACTCCCTAGCACAAAAAGCCAGGTATGCTATGTTTTTATAGTTCAATTTTACAAATAATACAGTATTGAATTTCAAACTGTAATGTGTCCAAGATTTCTATTCATACAGAGTAATATTTCTACGTTGCAACAAACGTAATTGCTTGCAAAATCAATTAAATCCTTTATATTGTCATATAATACTTGCTCAATGTCCACAGACCAAAAATTTCAGTGCAGTATTTTGCATCAAAGTTATAGTTTCATTATAAAAGGTTAAATATTATAATAAATGTTGAAATATAACATAATATTACAAACATAAATTTTTGTTGTTCTGTTTTATTATGCTAAATGAGCGTGCCATAAATTGGTGTTTATCTAAATATAGGTTAACTTATTTATATTATAAATTTTGGAGTCTTCATGACGATAATAAATTAAATTCTTGAAATTTATTATTATGTTAACAAATATAAATCACAACAAAATTACTAACGTAATATAATGTATAATAATATAATACTACTTTCAGCTTGCTTGCTTGCTCGTTTTTTTTTTTTTTTTTTTTTTTTTTTTTTTCCTCCTTCTTCTACTTCAAAAGACGGTACTTGTTACTTATAGAATTAGTACCATCCTTAACTATAATAATAGTTCGTTCAAAATATTTCATTTTTTTAGCACAATATTAAAGAAAAGAACATAAACTGTTATCTTTTATAAAAAATATGTCTGTTGTATAAATAAAAAATTACTGAGCTGTCTGATAACAAACGTTTATTAATATAAATAAGTAAAAATCATTATTTGTATGTGATATTTTAAACAACGCAATAATGCATGCACCAAAATTGAAGGCTGTATTGCTGTATTATATTATGCAAGGAAGAGAAAAAATTATAAAAATCATGAGGAAATAAAAAAAAAATCTTCTAAATCATTCAAAGCTTTGCAGAGGTCAGGTTAATAAAAATTTTCTATGGTAATAAAAAGTAAAAACACGTCAGCAAAGCCTATTTGACTCAAAAATACACAGGACAAATGTAACACATTTGCCGCAGAGAACGCACACAGTCTGGGTATTTTAATCCCTCTTGAGACTGTTATATAAACAAACGAAATGAGTGCCTAAATTACGTAAGTAATAAATAAAAAGTCTAGTGTTATTTTACAAAAATTAAATGTGTTACAATTCCCGATTGTAAATGTGAATGTGAATGCATATTAATTATTTACTAAAAAAAAGGTGGAAATATGTGTATTGTACATGTTATATATATATATATATATATATATATATATATATATATATATATATATATATATATATATATATATATATATATATATATATATATATATAATATATAATATTGTGTGTGTGTGTGTCAGATTATAATACTAATAATTTTCTAACTTAAATTAAAGTCTTTATTCCCTAGGTAGCTCAATTCAGTTATTGTAAATATAATAAATTGATGAAGAATCCTATGATAATGAATGACGTAAGCCTATGGGATCATATCATATTATTTGTAATTTATACTATAGGATATATTAATATCAGTTCGTTCTATAAACTACACACAACTCATGAGCCAGCTTAGAAAATTTTCCTTTATTAAGAACATCTGATCACTACGTAACTACCTGTTTACGACGTTTATATGTATGGTTGATAATTGTAATTACTTCGTTTAGATCTTTAGACCTAATTAGAATAAAAGGACGTAAAAAAAAAAAAAACCATGCTCAACAGTGACTTAATATTGTCGGCTCACAAAAATACAAGATCAACCAATGAATATGGCTAATTTTTTTGGGCAGCCAATCATTGTTTAGGAAACTAGCCATACTTTACAGAACAAATTATCATTCTGTATCTTCGTAACCTATATATTGTATCAAATATTTTTAGAAATCTCCCAAAATACCCATATCTCTTCTTTTGTCATTTTCAATGCAGATATTATCTTTTAAAATTTGCATTAAAATTGAAGAAAAAACAAATCCTTATCAGAACTTAAAAACATATTTCCATTATAAATAGAACGTTTAAAATAATTATATTTTGTAATAAAATACTACCTTGAAATACAATATCAGCCAAGGAACTAAAAATTGATTTTTTTTTTAATAGTCACACATACTGTATTATAGAGTTTTGTAGGAGAAAAGAGGAGAGAGAAGAAAAAGAAGGGAAAGGAAAAAAATGGAAAGTATTGTAAAATTGTATTGAAAAAAATAATGACAACAAATAAATACAAATTGAAAAATTGAAGAAAAATATATTACTTTCCATTTTTTTATTGTGTGCTGTTAAGGGACTTTTGGGGATAAAGAGTATATAGGTATAGTAAAAACTTTTTTATTTGAAAGGAAAATACCAGTAACGTATAAATTAGAACAAATACTTTCAATTCAAAATATAAGAAAAAAAAAGTTGGAAAAATACAAGAATGTTTAACATGGTAATTAAACCAATTTTTAATTTATCCACACTTTATGATATAAAAAGTCTAAATTTATTTGTGAAACGTTAAATATAAAGTTTTTCATATTTCACGCCTTTTGACTTTGGGTAAACGACTAAACATCCTAAAAGTCAATAATAATAATGTTGAGTGAAGCGGAATTTCAAAGTGATTGAAACGGTTGGATTTTAACACACACCACACACTAGTTCTTTATAAACCATGACACAAACGTACGGGAAAATCATTTAAAAAAAATAGTTTCATACTTTGAAAGGCTTTACAGAACAAAATATATATATATGAAGCGTGAGTGCGGTTGTTTAAACTAATTGATTAGAGTTAAATAAATATTATAAATTAGACTATCAACCAACTATAACAATTATTTGATTCCTGGTGATTCCTAGTTTTCATACAAGGCAAATAAAAACGCTTTGAAAAGCAGTCAAATAAAGTGTTTGAGATGAAATATAAATAGTGTTATTTTAGAAATTTTTGAAAGTTAGAAATTTAATGTTTGTAAATCAATCAAAATAATTTTGCAATGAGAAGTTTTCAAATTTATAATTTTTTAAAATTATTTCTATCTAACCTCGTTCAACTTGTATTTTTAGCTGTGTTTTGAAAGTTAAAAAAATAATAATAATAACAATAAAAAAAAGAACAAATAATATAATATATTATTTAAAAATTATTAAAATTTTTTTTTAAAAATTACAAATATATAAACTAAACAAATTATATTTGTTATACATATATAAATTATATTTATATATATATATATATATATATAATATTATATTTATAATCTTTTATGTAAGCAGTATAAATTTTGTGTGTGTGTGTGTGTATATGTGTGTGTGTGTGTGTGGTGTGTGTGTGTGTGTGTGTGTGTGTGTGTGTGTGTGTGTGTGTGTGTGTGTGTGTGTGTGTGTGTGTGTGTGTGTGTGTGTGTTTTGCTCACTTCCTCAAGATGTTTTGCATTATATTTTTTGCTGTTTGTTTTTTTACATTTTATTGAAAACACAAAATATTATTCAATATATTTCAATTTTATTATGCTGTCTTATTTATGTGCAGTATGATTTTTACTATCTTCAAACAAAAGGAACAAAAAATTGACATCGGGGGGGAAAGAAATCTTGAATGAATTGTAGCCACATAGGGTGAAACAATGTAAGAAAGGAGTTTTCCTTTCAAGCACCATTGAGCTTATTTCAGCTGGAAATTTTATAACCCACAAAGTATTATTATTATTATAGTTTTTAAAGATATGAACCATGAAATGTTTGTATAATATATCTTGATGAAAGTTCTTGATAAATTTTTAATCAATAGAAAAATAAAAATAAAATTCATAAAAATGATATTACAGTATATAAGCAAACAAAAATTTATCTATTTGCTTCAAATCCATAGCATCAAGTTTGAGAAATATTACTTTATATATATATATATATATATATATATATATATATATATATATATATATATATATATATATATATATATATATATATATATATATTTATATGTGTGTGTGTGTGTGTGTGTGATTTTTCAGCCATATTACATAAACCTTAGCCATAACATTTAGCCAATAAAACTGCAATGAGAATATATATATATATATATATATATATATATATATATATATATATATATATATTATTTTACTATATTAAACACTACAATCAATAAGTTACAAAAAAAAAGAAGAACAAGAGCAAGAAAAACAAGAACAACAATAACAATAAAAGTGGCATACCTCTACTATAACAATTATTTTAACAACAGCTCATAACTTAATTATGATTTTTTTTAATATGCAGATGAATCTTAAGTGATTTGAAATAACATTCATTATATTTCATGCATAGATATAATTGTCAGTCTTAATACGCGTACTTCAAATCTAAAGTGCTATATAATTACTAGCAGCGTTTATTTTCACCTTGTATTTTTCTTTTGTGCATGTGTAGGTATTTTTTGTATTTTATTAAAATAAAATTAGACTCATTAAGTTATTTAATTTTGTTTTCTTTCGTATAATTAGTTTAAAGTCTCTTACCTTATTTACTATTAAAAAATACTTGAAATTTAGAAGATATTTATATCAGATTAAAATGATATAAAAAAAAATCGAAGCGCCTCTTGCGGCGATTACTTGAAATGGGGGGGATGGGGGGATTTGCTAATTCACTTACTATACTACTTTCACACGCGCACTCTGTTTTCGCGGTCACTGGTGAAGTTCGCGGTGTTGAATAGGGACTGACTGAGGATCAGGCTACTATTTGCTCGGGTACGTCTTTGCCTTCCAACCCCCGCGTACCCCCTCTCACGCAAGCGCCAGTGTTGCTGCTGAGGTAGCAGCGAGTTAAGCGCCACACGCCAATCTACTTCCATAACTGTTATGTATAGGTATGTTCGTGTCGTGGGTATCATCATTCAGGTCACAACTCTCAGACACTCTTCACACCTTCAAAAAAGGTTCTGCGGCTAACAATTACTCTGTAGTAAATAAATAAAAAATCTCAAATATCTAATAATAATAATAATAATAATAATGAAAAGAGAGCCTTCTCTCTCTCTCTTACTCACACACACACACACACACACACACACACACTCTCTCTCTCTCTCTCTCTCTCTCTCTCTCTCTCTCTCTCTCTCTCTCTCTCTCTCTCTCTCTCTCTCTATCTATCTATCTATCTATCTCTATCTCTATCTCCAAATAAAAAAATAATAAAGACAACAGTCAAATGCAGTTTCTTTTCTCTAAATAAACGCAAAATCTACACCACTTAAAAATCAATGGCACTGCAATCTCTGAAAAATTTTATTTCACTTTAATACATTTTTATGTTTAGCCTAAAATGTCACTTAAAATGAAACAGAAAGAGCATAAATAGCTGAACATCACGACCTAATTTCATTTGCATAAATGACATTCTCTTCTTTTTTGAAAAGCAGAAACTTCTTTAAAAAAGGAGAGTCAAAAATCTCACAAGCAGACATCACATTAAAACTTTTGACTTTTTACCCTCAGGTAAAATTATGTGAAAAGTAGGCAATCTGCTCCTTACATGTGTTCCAATTGTTGCATAAGTTTAAGGAGGCTATAAAACTAGTGGAAAGACTTATATCGAGCCTAACGTCTCTAATTTTACTCTCATTTATCAAATACTTTAAAAAAATTTATAGAATAAATAAAACGGATTACAATTTAAATAGTTCACAACATAAAATATTTTTATTTCAATATAAATTTGCATCATATAAAAGCATTACATTTAAATGCACATGCGCGGTTGAAACCAAATGCTTTTGCATGACTTACAATCTTGTTGATATGACAATATTTCATAGTGTGAATAAGTCATAAGTCATAAAGTTTACAATAGTTTCGTAAATAAATTAAATATCGTATAAATTGAAAAAAAAAAAATGAATGAATGAATAGGCTAGGTTGACCTGAGGTTGACACTGATACTACCTAATACCTATATAATATGACATATATTTTCAGATTTTTATGATTTATATCAAAAACTTGTAATTGCAATTTTTTGGACCATTATTTTGCTTTTATAAAAGCTTCTTCTAAACATTACTTTTACCATGACAAAAATGCTATAAACAAATCTGTGTTATTTTAATTAACAAAAACTTGTCTTTGTATAGTTTTTGTTTTCATGTCATGTTTCCTGTCAAACTTTACAAAACTTATTTGATTAAGTTTGTTCTTTAATTAATATATGCTTTTCATAAAATCAAATCAATAATCCAATAACTTTTGTTACCTCAAATTTGAATAAAGCTTTTAGTCCTATTTTTAGAATTAATTATACAAAATGTTTAAATTCAGCAATAGTAGTAATTACAATAATGTTTTATATTTTATCTTTTTCATATAATTATTTGTTAATTTACTGTGGTAATTTTTTTGTATCGCTTAAATTAAAGTACTCATTAAATTTCTACCACATTATAAAATTCATAAAAAAAAAAAGAAAAAGAAAGAAGGTTTACATTTTAGTTAATTTGAATTAACAGTTGATACTATAAAACCCTTTTTGTAAAATAATTGTGGTTACTATATAGGAATTGCAATTTTACTTTTGATGTTTACAAAGAGTCTGTATACATTATGTAGCAGCAAAGCTCATAAAAAAAATATAGTGAAAAAATAGTTTTGTTTTACCGTACTGTACGTACTGTAAATACATACCCAAAAGCTACAGCTATATACTTTATATTATAGCGCATGAAATATGTTCCAATGAAGTGAAACATACACTTCACCCAGGAAAAATTGTTTGATCTGCACCTTGAAAACACATATTCAACACAACATTTCACCTATTCTTTTGACTTCGCCACTGGCCAACTTCCGGTTACCTGTTTAACTCCGGTAAGATTATTCAGGTAAGGTTACTCAGGTAAGGTTACTCAGGTAAGGTTACTCAGGTAAGGTTACTCAGGTAAGGTTACTCAGGTAAGGTTACTCAGGTAAGGTTACTCAGGTAAGGTTACTCAGGTAAGGTTACTCAGGTAAGGTTACTCAGGTAAGGTTACTCAGGTAAGGTTACTCAGGTAAGGTTACTCAGGTAAGGTTACTCAGGTAAGGTTACTCAGGTAAGGTTACTCAGGTAAGGTTACTCAGGTAAGGTTACTCAGGTAAGGTTACTCAGGTAAGGTTACTCAGGTAAGGTTACTCAGGTAAGGTTACTCAGGTAAGGTTACTCAGGTAAGGTTACTCAGGTAAGGTTACTCAGGTAAGGTTACTCAGGTAAGGTTACTCAGGTAAGGTTACTCAGGTAAGGTTACTCAGGGAGGCTTACTCAGGTAAGGTTATATACACTCAGGTAAGGTTGAACAGTTTTTTTTTTTTTCGTATTAAGTGTACAAAATATAATATAACATAAATATACACGTCGAAAGATACATACTGAATGTTTAATTAGACGAGAACAGAAAGAAAAGTACTCTACTGGTATATAAAAATTCTCATGGGATGTTTTATTACAGTGAAAATAAACATGCAAGAAAAGACGCTCTTATTTATAAGAGAGTTAAACATAAGTATATTAAGTAATAAAATGTCGATGTTTTTGTATAAAACATCACACTTGAAAGATATTAAATATCATACATTTTAATTAAGTACAACAACTAATTGTTTAGCTAAAACAAAATAAAAGTAATTATATGATACTTTATTATACTGGAATGATGAAATTTAACAATATATAATTGTCGTTGTAGCAGTTTTATATTAATATATATATTATAACATTATATAAAATGATTAAAAAATATTGTTGCATAATTTTTTAAAATTTAATACTATGTGGTAATAAATTAATAATAATAATAAAGCTTAACATCCGATAACTTATATATTTATACTATATTGCATGCTTTAAACAAAAAATAATTACAATATGATAAATACACAATTTACAGGTCTGTTTTTGTGTAATAAAATCATTAACTGAATTTGACAGATAATAGCTGTTACTAAAATTTTTAAATTATATACTACATAATATGCTCTACATACGTATCATATTATTATATAAATATATAATTTAGGAGGGATGGCTATATATAAGTGTAAATTAATAAATTTTATTTTATTTTAAAAACAAACAGCATTAAGATAAAATCTTTTGCATTATTACATTTAATTACGATCGTTGAATTTAACATTTTACATAATATCATACGTTAATTCAGCATTAATATTTTTGGAGTGTTCTCTTCTACCGAATGTATAAAAAGAATAACGATAACAAATAATCGAAATAAGGCATACCTGCATTAAAAATATAATATATAAACGAAACCATAAATGTAAAGGAACGTCGTTCCTGGCTTAGAAATTAAGAAATTTTAACTTTTACTTTAACGTCGCAGCATATTGTTTGAGCTGCAAGAAATATTTTTACTTCATTTTAAAAGCTCTGAGTTTAATATTCTTATTAAGATATTGTAGAAGAGAACGAAGCTTTATAAGAGAAGAGAAGAGAAGAGAAGAGAAGAGAAGAGAAGAGAAGAGGAGAGAGAGAGAGAGAGAGAGAGAGAGAGAGAGAGAGAGAGAGAGAGAGAGAGAGAGAGAGAGAGAGAGAGAGAGAGAGAGAGAGAGAGAGAGAGAGAGAGAGAGAGGAAGTTTTACATCACAACCAACTGATTGACAGCCTATCAAATTGGAAACATATTAATTAAAAAAAAATCTCTGAAAAAGTAATTCTGCATAAGCTTTTTAATTTTTAACATTTTAGTTTTAGGGGAGCTATGGTATGGAGACAAAATGTTTCACATTTGTAATTCCATTAACTCATACTTTTTTCATAATTATAGAAGAGGAAAATATACAAAAATGTTCGCGTTCGTAACTTAGAAAGAAAGTATGTCAAATGTCAAAGATTACAAGTCAAGAAAAGGCAAAATATTATTGTATTGTATTTTAATTTGGCTTTTCATGATGCTTTGTAATTATAAATTGTTTGTATAACGTGTTTATGTAAATTGCACTTGTATTAGCACTATGAATTAAATGTATATTTCATTCCATTTAAATAACAAATATGTAGGGTGTGTGCGAATGACATCAATCTGAATGCTTTTCGATGCTCTTCTTGAGCAATGAATAACATTGCTCAGGACAAACGTAGTTTTTTGCAATTTTCTTCGAAAAATTAGCTACTTTTGGGTTATTATTATTTTTCTTGCATACTTGAGATACTAGTTCAACCTGTTAACAGCATCAATGCTCTCAATTTTGTTACGAATTTTGTTACGATTCCTTGAATAACGTTCAAGTAAATAGCATAATGTATTGCTGAAATTTTTACATTAAAGGTTTAACACATTTTGTATTATATTTTTTGAAAGAGAGCCAAAATAATAATCATACTTGTATATAAAAAAGTATATTATTTTGTACTAATGGAAAGTTATTATTTAAAAAAGTGACACAGACACAGGTTAGCGTTGTAATTACATAAAGATTTAAAAAAAATCATCTACTCATACTATGTATATACTAAAATGTCTTCATATAATAATTCAAAACAAGCAATGAACATAATCTAAAAGGATGCAAGAAAATTAGAATTGCTGTTTTACTCCACTCCACATCTCAATTTTATGTAAAGTCTATAAAAGTTTATTGCGCTATTATTGTAACAACGATCGAGCCTTAAATTAGATTAAACGTTAACCTAAAAATGATTTTTTTTTTTATTGTAGATTAAAATTCTTGCATTATAAGAGCGGAGAGAGCGAGAGAGATAAAACAGAACATTTTCTTAGTAGGTATAGAACGTATATTACTATAACAGAGCGTACAGTACATATATATACGAAGATTTGAATCTTCGAGTGGGGTTAATGTATTCAAAAGTCGTTATTATTATTATTTTTTATTATATTACTTTTTTTTTTACAAAAAAATATCAGCAGATCTGCATTAGCAAAGAGTTTATATGGCGTTAAAAGAAAGTTATCAAATATATTCCTTTCCCACTACAACTGATAGATAAAACTAAATCACAGATTTAAATTGTGCAACTGATGCAGATGTGTACAGTGCATTGTTTGAAAATAAAATAAAGAACAAATCCAATCCCTGCGTTTCTTTTCTTAAGAATAAGCAGATAAGTTCAAACAGCATTCATTGTTATTTTTATACAGTGTTTGTAGACATACATAAAATAATACTGTATTCATACTTTCAAATATATTTATATTATAATTTTTAGTAATTTCCGTAGTAAAAAAACACAGTAGCCATAATTTTTAATCCTTATACCAAAGCAATAAAGGATTATAGTATCTGCATTAATTCTTCATTAGTGAATATTTATAATATGCAATTATAGTATAATATAAAAGGAACCATCCAAACCATAGAAAATGTCTTTTTAATTTATAAAAAAAAAGTATTTTCAAAAATAAAATTATTTTGTCCAAGAACCTTATTTTGACGCCCTAAACGTATAATCAAATTTTCAGCTTATGTAACCCGCCCAATTTTTTCTATTGAATGTAAACAATCCTGACGTCAGAAATGTTCAAAATTTGTGCATTTTGCCTATACTTTACAACTTTTTTGCGCTCTCTTCCGGGGTTTCATTTGAGGAATAGTAAAAATTGAATATGCTTTTGGGTGTCCCATTTTGTGTTTAATGAATTAAAAGTGCATGTTGTTAGGACTGTACGGTCACTTGAAATACCTAGTTTTTATCAATTCTTAAACTAATAGCTTGACATAGAAATTTTTTTTCCATTTATAATGTTAAATTTTTATTAAAATACCATGAATAACTTTCTTGATATTTCTTATGGTATTAAAAAGACAATTTATTTAAATAATTGATAACCTACAAAAAAAAAAAAAAAAAAAAAAAAAAAAAAAAAAAAAAAAAAAAAAGCTTAAATGCGGAAATTCAATATAAATATTTTTATTTTACTTTTAACACAATGAAGAGAGCGACGGGAGAGAGAGAGAGAAGATGCAAGGAAAATAAATATAATATTTTAATCACAATGATCCGATGTAAAAAGATGATTTTTAATTAAAATTTTACATTTCCTTTTAAAATTAAGTATGTATATTCTTTGAATTTTAAAATCTATCTATAGTTAATATTTTGCTGTTGTAAAATCTATAATATTTTATTTTATTACGTACTGTATAGCAAGAATGGAAATGAAAATATTGTTTCTTATACTACAGAATTTCAATGTTTTTCCACGTTTAGCGTATAATGAAAGCAAATGCAGTTACTGAAAGTTTTATTTTTATTTTAAGTAAATTTACTTGCTTAAAAAGCAAAATTTCATAATTCCGCGATTTAAAAATTCTCTAATCTAGTGAAATATAACAAATTTGTAACGCAAATACAACAGAAAGCTAAGAATTCAGTTTATTACATAACGTTAGCAAAAAAATAAAATAAATAAAAACTTTTTTAGCATATAAAATATTTACAGCATATCTTAGTGGTGCACCATAATAAGTGGTAAATAATAATACATCATTATATAAGCAGATTCTTTTAAACTCCTTTTTTCCGTTAACAAAAGTTGGTTGTTTTGTTTGCGTGTTGCACTATCATGTAACGGATTTAAAACATGAATAATAATTAATAATAATAAATGTGATATATATATAAAAATCACTAAAAAGTAAAAATAATATTTGTTACCAGCCTTAATTTAAAAAGAAATTTACAGTGAAAAAAATACTATAAAAGTAAAAGAAACTTTTATAGTAGTTATTCTAGTTATGCAGGTTAAATGTAAAACAACATTTTATTCAGAGTGGGGAAAAAAAAAAAAAAAAAAAAAAAAAAAAAGTCAAATGTAGACGGAAAAAAAGGGCAATTGAATGTAATTGTAATGGGTGACCCTTTTCTTGCCTTGTCTTAATAAATAATTGACACTGACCTTTTTTTTTTATAGAAATTTTTAAGTTATTATTATCATTTAACTTTTAAATTAATCAGCTAGATTTGTGTTTTATAACTACAATATTTTTGATAAATATTTTGATATACTGTATATTGCAAATATACAGTTTTATTATAAATTTATTATTATAATATAGATTATACAGTAGTTATGTATACAATATACGATTTAGTAATGATATATTTTACCATTCAAAAGCTAACGCTAAATTTGCAATGTTATTCTTATATGAGAAAAATACGCACTAAATTTGAATGGTAAAATATATTATCAATAATGTGTATATAAATTATAATATATATATATATAAAATATAATATGTAAATATACGTATAATTTAATAGCTTGCTTCATGCAATTTCAACTAGAAAAACCTATAACAAATTTTATTCCTTTATTTTTTCATTATATTATGTAGGTATAAAATACGTATATATATTACAGAAAAAGATCATATTTAATTTGATAAAATATCGTAAATCATGGCATATAAGTTGAGACTTTAACACACACACACACAATTTTATTCTCATATCTCATATTTGAATGTAGTAAAAAAAAAAAGTTTTTAATATTTATTTTTATGAATAGAAAAGTTCTTTAATATGTAAAAATTAGAGCTGTAAATTTAAACCGGTTCGAGCACCCGCCCGGGCCAAAATCTTCGGGTGCTCGTTTTTTTGAAAATGGTAAACCCGGGTTTCGAGCTTTTAGCTCGAAAACGAGCTTTTTCGAGTTGAGCTCGTGAATGACTCGCGAAAAAAACGAGCTTTTAAAAATAATTCGAGCTAAAGCACAATTTTTGAACAAAGCAAAGAAAAAAATGTTTGCAATTTTTGTTTAAATTTGCATTTTTAGTATGCTATGTGGCAAAATAAGCTGTTAAAAATATTTTTAAAATTTATTTCATTTTATTTGTGACTTTTATCCTTCAAAAACAATTTTTTCATAATAAAAATCAAGCTTTTTTCTTCATAGGCTCGAAGGCTTGTTTTTAAACTTTGGCTCAAAATTCGAGCTTTCCGAGCTTTGGCTCGTTTTTCGAGTTTAAACTCGATTTCAAGCTAAACCCGGGTTTCAAGTCAAACCGGGTTAAAAAATGTCAGCCCGGGCTAAAAATATTTCGAGTTTTTTACAGCTCTAGTAAAAATAGTATAATAAATTTATTACTTTTTAGTGTACTCTTGAGATATAACATGAGATATACCTCCAAGCATATATATATGTATATATATATATATATATATATATATATATATATATATATAATATATATATATATATATATATATATATATATATGTATATGTATATATATGTATATTATGTATATGTATATGTATATATATATATATATATATATATATATATATATATATATATATATATATATATATATATATATATATATATATATATATATATATATGTGTATATATTTGCTCTGATCTTATATAATATAAGGTATGACTTCAGCAACACAAAATGAAATTTTTATTGTGTAATCCTCGTCATATGAAAAGTAAAACTTTTGTACGGTAGTTTTGTAACCACTATAGTTAAACTTTTGAATATGAATAATATAAGTCAACATCAAATTTCTTTTATTTCTACTTTTTTTCCCCCATTTTATTTTCACATATGAAACAGATAAGAAGCGAAAAAATACGTCTATCTCTATTTTTATATTGAGCTATTTTTCCCTGTTCGTAAAGTTATATATATATATATATATATATATATATATATATATATATATATATATATATATATATATATATATATATATATATATGCATGTATGTATATAAAAATGTTTCTTTATACATATTTTTGTATCCCGTTTGTATTCCAATTGTTATCTTTTTATAGCAAAACTATTGCGTTTTTATAAAGTATCAGTAAAAAGATATCTGATATGGCTATATTCTTACATTACACATATATTTGATAAAATTGATAATATTACTACTTCTTCTACTTCTTCTTTTTTTTTTTTTGGTAAATGACATTAGGCAACTATTATTATTGTATAATATTATATAACTACATAATAATATATTGATACCATATTATATGTTGTCGAAGTATTTATCTCACAATATACATACTGCAGGATGCAGGATAGAAACTTTAATTTTAAAGAAAGGTAATTTAATAAGTGACTCATAGATATAGGGTATATCCGCATGACGTCATATTTAATGCGCTTGGACGCCATACTAGAGTAGTAACATTGCTGAGCACAGGAAAAACTTCGTTTAAGGCAATTTTCTTTGGAAAATCGGTTAATTTTTTGTTATTGTTAATTTTCTCACATACACTTGAGATACTAATTCAACATATTTACAGCATCAATGCACTCAAAAATATTGCATAGTGTTTTAAAATTGGCAAAATGAGTTATTTTCCTATGCCACCCATGTTATTGAGTGATTCAACATGGCGTTGATATGAATGCATAAATCCTATAGTTTAAGTTTTTGACATTTCAAATGCTCTAAATAAGTTTTTTTATTATTATTATTATTTTTTTTTATTTTTTTTTTGCTGCAGTCAAAGCTAATACGTTTTCATTAAATTAAATTCATAAGTACTAAAAATAAACAATATATGCACATATATTTTGAGTATGCGTGCCTTGATAGTCTTTGATTTTTCTATTATTTTAGGTACATTATTTTACTTTCTTAAAGGAGATATATCTCTTGCACATACTATGTTTAAAAAAATATAATATATAGAATTTTTATGATACAACGTTGCATTTATATGCACATATAAATTCATTATTTATTCAAATAAAATGTTATATAAGATTTAAATAGTATGTATAATTAAATTTTTATTACTCTAAGCTCATGTGTCTTTTGAGTGTTTTTATTTTTCTTGCTGAGAAAGTACAATATATTTAAGTCTATAAGTTTTATAAACATAAAATGTAACAAAGAGGTTGTGCTTGGCCTTAATAATGCAATTTAATTGAAATTCATAATAATACAGTATACAGAATAGTAAGTATTTTAAAATATTTAATTAAAATAGATGCAGATGCAAGAATAAACAATATATTTCTGCAATATGTATATATATATATATATATATATATATATATATATATATATATATATATATATATATATATATATATATATATATATATATATATATATATATAATAGCATATGTGAATAACGAGATATCCTAACAATTTTTTTTTCCTTCAGATGATTAGAGTTAAATCCTTTTCTGCTTATAATTATAAATACATTTTTCTCTATTTCCTGTATGTAAAAGATTCAAAAGTCTATTAAATTTTGTTGTACAAATGAATGAAAAATAAAGAGGAAAAAAAGTATAATCTTGTTTGACCTCATGTGGTGAACACAAGGATCCAATTTGTACTATAGTTTGCAATAGTGGCAGAGCAGAGGGCACAGAGGAGCTTATTTTGCTGGCATGCTTGGTTGAAGCAGCCCTAGGAGTCTTATCAGTGCACAAGCCGCAGTGCTATAGAAAACCGAGACTTAGATTATTACCATAAAAGTTTTATTTGTTCACTCTTACAAAGTTTCTTGTAATATATATATATATATGTATTTATATATATATATATATATATATATATATATATATATATATATATATATATATATATATATATATATATATATATATATATATATATATATATATATATAAATGTTAAGTGTATACCAGAAGGTTGTAATATTTTAAAATAACAATTCAAGCTTGCTAAAAAATTTGCGGCCTTATAATTAATATAACTATATTACTTTAAACCTATTTAATAAAACAAATTATAGTAGAAAATAGATACAATAATTAAGGAATATTACAATAAAATCTGCATAGTTTATTTTTTATATCACTCTGTGTGACATTGATTAAATTGCTTTCAAAATTTATTTGATATTTAACCTATATGAGCACAATCCAGCGGGTTTAAGAGAAATTTATGAAGTAAATTTTTCTTACGTACGTACGTACGTTTTTTTTTTTTTTTTTTTTTGCTTATTATTTAATTAAGTATATTTTTTGACATTTTTGTCAATTCATTTTCACGTTATTTTAAATATTATGCAAAAGTTCCATTTTAACTCTTAATTTTTATTATTATTTTTAATTTTACAAAACTTTTTATAATTCTTCCAAAAATATATATATCTCATTTAAATATTATTTAGCGTAATATATCTTGTTACGATGTTTATATTTTCAATCTATAAAATATCACATAGCAAATGTAGTAGTTTAATTGGTTTACAATGAGCACTTTAACTTTAAGTATATTTTCTATGAGGAATTGCAAATAATAACAATAATATTTATATGCAAGGAGAAATAAAATAGGCAACATACTGTATAAGTATATATGCAACCAGTTGCGCACATTAGGCTATGTGTTTTCAGTTTCCAAAGCAGATGGCAGCATTGAACAGAATCTTTTTCCTTGACAAGCCTCTCTTTATTTTATTTAAACATCGCTTGGAAGTTTATTATTATTACCGAGATGTTATAAAGAAAGCATTCCAAGCAGATGAGTCTACTCTCTGTCTGTTCTGTAAAGATGTGAAAAAGCAATGATACTTATTGATGCATACAAAAAAGCGGGTTTTCTCTAATATAATAATAAATTAATAAACCAATTATGGTTCATATTAAATAATTCTAACAGATAATATAAGTTTCATAATTATTATACTGTATTTTTATGTGATATATTTAATGTTGTATTACGAAGATATATGAATTAAATCGGACTTTTCGTAGAAGATCATTCCAGCCAGCATTATTTGCAACACGTCATGTGTGATAAACGAAAAGCACATTTTTTTTTCTACCTTGAAAACTGCGAGCGCTTTTTCCTCTTTGTATCTCGTATTACATTTCAGACAGGGCTTAAAGTAGATCTGAAGTCTTACCGGAACGCAATATTGAGATGATTCCACACCCTATTGGGGGGTCTGGGGGGCGAAGCCCCCCAGTTGCCCGCCGCAGGCGAAAATTTTTTGAAAAAGGGGCGTGGCATTCTTATTTTTTGCTTAATTTTAAGCTAAAATTTTTTCGCTTATAGGTTTAAAAAATTAAAATAAAATTGCTTATAATTAGAGACCGGATTTTCAGGTGATCACCTTTTTGTTGCTATGAATAATATAATATGTTCCTTTTTTATAAGAATGTCCACGAACTAGCAACTTTTGAGCCGTTTGAGATCAACTCTTTTTTTCTCACCTTTTTTTAGGTTTTCACTTTTTTCACCTTTTCATAAATTTTTTTCACCTAAATGGTGACTTTTTTTTTTTAAGAATTTACAAAATGTTTATAAAAAAATGATTTTTTACCGCAATTTTTTAAAACAGAGAGATTCAATAATGCTGTTCGTAAACCCTGTTCTATTACACCAAAAAATGCGCATCCCATTTGAATAACCAAAGGCGATCGTGATTTTAAGAGCAACACTATTGTATGTCATCTATAGTAACATTTTTTTAAATTTATTTTTAAATCATAATTTGTTGTTGTTGTAGGTTGTACTTGTAATACTACAAAATACCTATTGGCAGTATAGCATTCGACAAAATCAAATAGTAACCTCGTATCTCAGATTTTGATGTTTTCAAGTATACAGTAGCACTGTAGCTCAGAAAAAAATTACAAAAAATTAACTTTTATTTTATCCTAAGGCACATGTATTGCACATTACTTCAGCTCAGTTGCAAATTTTGCCAGCTGATGGTGTCTTTGTAATTAACTAATTAGTAACAAAAAAAAAAAAAATTGTGTCATTTTGAAAACAATGATTTCAAAAGTGCATTTCCTCTGAAAGTACATGAGATAAAAATTTCAAACTCAAACAACCAATAAAGGAAATATTGATTATTCATGCCATGCATACAAAAAAAAATTGCAACCAACCCCTTTGCCAAAATATGCAAAAAACGTAACTTTGAAACTACACGGGTTTAGAAGCTGAAAATCAGTTTAGAGCCATAAATTTGTATTGGTAAACTGATTTGATACTTTAATTGAAATAACCTTAAAATAACCTCGAATTATGATGTAAAATTCTTGTGAGCGCCTAATAAATGCAGCCCGCAGCACAATCAGCCTGTAAAATGCAACCCGGAGCACATATACTTTTTAAATAAATATATATTTCCTCGCACAAATAACTTTAAAAAATAATTTGAATAGTTTCATATTACCAATACAAAATTCTACCCCTAAAGTGATTTTCATCTTTAAAACCCTTGTAGTTACAAAGTTACGCTTTTTGCATTTTTTGGCAAAGGGGTTGTTTGCAATTTTTTATTGAATGCATGGCATGAATAATCAATATTTTCTTTATTGGTTGTTTGAATTTGAAATTTTTATCTCATGTACTTTCAGAGGAAATGCACTTTTGAAATCATTGTTTTCAAAATGACACAAAAAAAGTTGTTTTTTTTGTTACTAATTAGTTAATTACAAAGACACCATCAGCTGGCAAAATTTGAAGTAATGTGCAATACATGTGCCTTAGGATAAAATAAAAGTTAATTTTTTGTAATTTTTTTCTGAGCTACAGTGCTACTGTAAACTTGAAAACATCAAAATCTGATATACGAGGTTACTATATTTGATTTAGTCGATATACACTAAAAAAATAATAATAAAGTTATTTTTTTATTTTTGCTTTTTTTTTAATTTTATCACTTTTTTTCTGAATTTATCACCTTTTTTCAGGTTTATCACTTTTTTTCACTTTTTTTTTTACCTTTTTTGTGCAAAAAAATCACCTTTTCAAGACATTTTTTTACCAAAAATTTCACCTGAAAATCCGGTCTCTACTTATAATTAATTTAATTTTTAAATTATTTCGATTTTTAATGAAAAAATTTGTATATACATTTTTTTCATTTTTATAATAATATTAATATATGTCTGTATTTTGAAACAATTTTTTTTTTCAAATTTAATTTAGGAAAACAAAAGACAAGATTTTTTTTTATATTTGCAAAGGTTAATGGTTAATATTAAAATTATGAGTGTGCAATGCCATATCATTTTGATTGATTATTTGATGAAAATATGCTGACTTATGAGTGAAATTTGAGAAACATTTTATTCTATTTATTTTTTAACGTCGGTGCTCATAGAATTTATAGATTACTTTTCTGATAATTAATCTATAAATTCAGCAAAAAAACATCACTTTTAATTTTAAAATTATAAAATAAATTGATTATATAAAAAATCCAATTTATAGAAAACCAATGGAAATATAAGTTTGATTCTGGTGATATTTTATGTCATCTCGCAATGGGTTCAGTAGATGTATTAAAAAAAAAAAAAAAAAAAAAAAAAAAACTGAACTAAAATAATTTACGAAAACTAAAATAAATTTGAATATATTTATTTGTTTTACCTCAAATTTTCTTACCGGAACTGCGTTCCGGCAGACAAATTCTTACCGGTACGGCGTACCGGTGCGTTCCGGCTTACTTTAAGCCCTGATTTCAGAAGAATTTTGTCTCAAAGAAAAAAATATTTCAACTATAAATTCAACAGTGTTTAGAAAATGCGCGTTATAGAGCACATTCAGGTAATTTTGTTTGTTTATAAAAGGCTTTTATAATTATATAAAAATTATATAGCTATATTTACGATATATGTTTTTAATATGCTTTCTGTTGATAGTAAAAAAGACCTAGATAATTATAAGGCAGTAATATATATATATATATATATATATATATATATATATATATATATATATATATATATATATATATATATATATATATATAATATTTTGCTTTTTTTTCCAGTAATTTAACTTCTCGCAGAGATTAAATATTTGACAAGTGGGAGCAGGACAAAAGGATTTACGTCACATTATCAAAAAGTTTTATAACAATAAACGAGTGACAGTGTGACAAAAATGGTGTCAGCTAGACGTGTATTAAAGTTTTTAGCTTTTGTTGTGTGCAGTGTGGCCCTAGTTACTTTATTTCAACATCCACCAACATGGCAAGAAAAGTCGTGGATTTATTGTCCATCCAGTACTCGTGATCTCAAAATAGTGAGCGTACTTGCAGGAGGACGCCTAGGCAATATGGTATGGGAATATTTATCAGTATGGGCAATTGCACTTCGATATGGCTTTTACCCTGTAGTACCAGAAGAAATTCTATTAACTCTGAATAAAACTTTCAGAGATTTAAGTGTACCAGCTTTTGAAGACGTGATAACACGTTGTAAAATGCCTTGGTTAATTCAAGCATTAATGACAGCAATACCTAATAGACCTCTTAAGGAAGTTCTAGATCCTATTTTAAAAAATAATACAGGAAATGTTGTGTTTTTACTACGAAAATATGAAGTCTCTAGGATAGAATTACGAGGCTTGTTACCAAAAGTTCGAACTGAGCTACGATTCAAGGAAGAACTGGAACTCCAAGCGTACCTTAAACTCAGGGACGCAAGACTAAAGGTGATGGCTAGATTACAGGTGTGTAATCTTACAACCTTACATTCTCTTCATACCTACATACATACATACATAAATAATATAATTATATATATATATATATATATATATATATATATATATATATATATATATATATATATATATAATATATATATATATTCTTTCAAAATGATTGTGCTTATTGTTGATTTTTAAATTTAATTATTAAAATATTTGAGTTATTTTTTTTCTGCAAGCATCCTTTTTTATACTTGCAATATACTTTGCAAAATTTACATATTTTATTAGCAAATATATAGCCTCATAATACAGTAATTAAAAAAAAAAAAAAAAAAAAAAAAAGATATAGGTCAAAGTGAAGTTCAATCTGAATTTATTAAGTAATTTAATTACTACTCTATATTGTTTACAGTTGGCTGGTGAGGATTTAAATACACTTGGTTCTGATTATGTTGGCATTCATGTTCGACGAACAGATTATATTCGACATTTGCAATTAAGGAAACCTGATATGAAGCCTGCTGGACCAGACTTCTTCATTGGAGCAATGCAAGTGATGCGAGCCCTCCTAGCAGAAGAAAAGCGTGGCCGACCTGTGTTTGTGGTGGTGAGTGATGACTTGGCGTGGTGCAGACGAGAACTTGAACCTTTGGCTCCAGACCTCGTAGTGTCAGGCTCAGGAAATGTAAATTCCCCTAGTGAGGACCTTGCTTTGTTGGCATCTTGCAATCACACCATCTTTGCATATGGAACTTTTGGCCTTACTGCAGCAACTCTGGCTGGGGGTTACACAATTATGTACACAGGAAAGCAAAAGGATGGAGGAATGAAAATATTACCACCAAATCACACTTTGGATTATTAAATGATATAATGTTAATTATATAAAATTTTATTTGTAAATAAAATTTTAAATAATTTTATGTATAAAATTAAATTTAAATATACTGGCATTGCTAAAAATCTTTCAATAAACTGTTATTCAGTACATTTTCTATTTATATTGATATGATATGTGATTTAATATTTATCATTTTCTAATAACTAATCTCATATAATGCATCAAGTTTTTTTTTCCCCACATGCAATGCAACATATTATTACAATTGACGTATCATTCACATGGCTTATAAATTTAACTTCTGTTAAAAGATAAATAG
Source organism: Ecdyonurus torrentis (assembly GCA_949318235.1). Classification (NCBI taxonomy): domain Eukaryota; kingdom Metazoa; phylum Arthropoda; class Insecta; order Ephemeroptera; family Heptageniidae; genus Ecdyonurus; species Ecdyonurus torrentis. The sequence continues at coordinate 25,470,030 of OX439129.1, forward strand.
TTGCATGAATGTTGTTGTTTCTGTTGTAAACAAATGGATCATTTCACATGGCTTTACAACTGACGGATACTAATGGGCGCTGACAGGCAAAGCTGGCAACTCCCAGCTTTCCATCTGTCATAGAATGGACAGTATCACATGGATACTGATGGAAGTAAGTGAATGGTTGTACTTATTTACTTTACACTTTTTAATGAGAAAGGTGAAAATTCACGTAACTGTCAGTTTCCGTCAATATCTGTTGACAGATATCAAATTTGTGCCATATATGAATGATACTTTTATCACTGTAATATTATTACTAATTAAATAGTGCTAGTGAAAGATTTCTATTAATGTATTTTCAAAGCTTTACATTTAGGCATAAAAAAAATGACACAGTAATTTAGATGCTATTGCGACGTTTGAATAATTTTGCTGCATATTGCATTATCAAGACACTGGAATATTGAAAAGTAAATATTTAAAATGAACAACAGTTATTTATTGACCATTTGCATTTTACAGTTTTAATTTATTAGTTTATTTCTTACTGGAGTCATTGATAAATTGCTCAAGATATTCTGTCTCTAATGGATGCATATGACCAGGAATAACAAGTGAATGAAGAGGTCCTCCCAGATCAAAGGTACTCATGTTTTGTAGGCTGCATGCTGCTATACTTTGCGATTCAGATCCAACTCGTGCAACGCCCACTACCAGTGTTTCCGCAGCAACTGAAGATCACATTTATATTAAAGTAAAAAGTTATCTTACTAGCCGTGTTTAACTTACCTTGAATTTTGTCAATGTCTCCACTAGCTTGCAGTTTGTCAGCAATTTTTAGAAGTTGCTGAGAAGCTTCAGCAACACTCATAAACCTGGGAGGAAGATATTCACGTTTCTTTTTCATAAGACTTTCAGGAGTTGGTTCCTTTACTTGAATGTCTGTAATATGATCATATGGACAAGAGAATAAATTAGTACACTATATTTCACTGCATCACGGCAATAGTAATTTCACTTCATGCTGATATACCGGTACATTTCAAATCCATACATACCTAACAAACATAAAGTGTGAAGTCCTCTTGTTTTGTTAGCACATATTTTCTCATAGAAACTATCTGGCTGCCAAGTCTCAGTCCAGTATGGTATAGAGACAGTTTCTCCAAAGTTATACAGCTGAAATAATTGAAAGTTCAATAAAGATGCTCAAAGTCCTCATAAAATTTAAGTATTGTTCACTACATAATATAGTGAAAATAATAAATCTGACAACTCAATGTTTTTATTTTTTATGTGAAATATTTAATACATACTGGATTCCAGTACTGGATTTCAACATATACATATTTTTGAACATTGAATTCTTAAAATAATTATTTTGAATGTAATATAGGTTTACCCTCAGTCCATAGATACGTTAGTGTAACGTCTACATAATAATATATATTATGTACATCTGTGCATGATATTAACTTTCATTCTATTGACTAGTGGAAATATTATTTACAGCACTTGTATGTGTATACAGTATATTGCATTTCTTCATAGCTCTTCACATATGGTATTCCATAAAAAGGGCACTAGCATAAAATATTATATCAAAGTGTCTACTGGCCTTGAAAAAAACTGGACGCAGAGTGGTCATGTCTCTAAATAGTACAATATATATTGGGAAACTTTACCGCAAGCGGTCACATTTTTTCGAGGTCAGTGCATACAAGACTATGAAAAAATATTTTAATATTCAAAAAATTGCAGTAAATTTGCAATGTTATTCTTATGACAAAATCATGCGCTGATTTTAAATGGCAAAATATATTATCACAATCGTCTGTACATGATATGATATGATACACACACAATATGACAAAAAGTTATGTGGGGTGGGGGTATGTATATAAGTTCTTCCAAATAGAGACCTCGTAGTAGTTTTTTTTTTTTTTTTTTTTTTTGCCATGTGACTATGAGCTCTATGAAAAGAACAGGAATACATACATACCGTATGTTATAAAATATGCATTGCATAATACATACATAATATACTAACCTGCAAGCCACAACAGCCAATAGCATTCATTATAGATGCATTATGCACTACTTGGTAAGGAATTCCTGCTTGCTTGGCTCTCAGAATAAAATCTGTATGGGTTGTTGCTCCAAAAGGGTCTCCAACCACTAGCAGCACAATATTTTGATGTTCAGCTCCTTCAAGAATTGTTCCTGCACCTTGCTCTACCATTTCTCGGTCTGCAAGCTCAACAGAACGACCATAGAACTCCTCCTGCAAAATGAGTTAGGACATGTAAATTAAACCATTAAAGAAATCCTTATACGACACGACGATCATTTAACTTACTAAGGCAGCTTTCCCCACTGTCAAAATTGATGTGTATGCTTCTAAATACACTCTATCTGCTGCTTTTACGATTTCAAGTCCTTTAACAGTAATGTCTTTAGCATCTCCTAATCCCAAACCAACAAGATAAAACATTTTCAAAGCTTAATTTAGAGTACTCTAGCTTAATTATGTAAATTAATTACTCTCCACACCGCACAACTAAAGTCCACGTGCTTTGTTTACTTGATCAGCTGGAGGTTACCGAGCCGAATTGCGCATGCGCAAAAAAAGGCGCCAAATAAGTTTTAAAAGTTTTGCATTGCACCATTGCACCCAAAGAGATAATTTCTATTTGTATAATTGGACATTACATTTTCCAAATTCAATTGAGAGCATTTTAATTATTTCACTGTTTTAATAATTTTCGTATTTGAGCCTAATTGACTTTTTTTTTTTTTTTTTTTTTTTTTTTACACATTTCAATATAAAAGTATTAAAGTTTTTAATACTGCAGTTCCAGAGGTTAGAGTGTGCTGCTCGCTATAACTTATTTTTTAATCTACGCAGGCAGTTTTTCAATGTGTTAACTTTATTATTATTATTATAAGATGATATGTGGAAAAATGTTTAAATATGCCCACAATTAAAATGATATAACGCTTATATATTATTATATTGAAAATAACAATATTTCAAAGAGAATAATCATAGATAATATTATATATAATTATATGTTATCCGCATATTTTATTAGTTATAAATGTTATTCATACAAAATGTTTAACGTTTTCCAAGACAATATATAAAAAGTGATACATATATTGTCTGTTTCTTTTTCCTCAGAACCTACTCAATATCAGTGGATAATTTTAAAAAAACAATAAGATTTTATATAATAATATTTTTTAATTTTTTAATTTAATTTATTTATTAATTTATTATTTATTATATTAAGATTTATAAAAGAGAGAATATATTATTTTTACAGCCAAATGACAAAATTTAAAAGCATAAAAAAATATTTACAGTTATATAACTGCAACAAGTAATTTGCTGTGTTCTGTTTATTACACAATAAATTCCAGACATGGAACCTAAACTGTAGAATAATAAAAAATAAATAAATAAAGCATGAAAACAAATAGCGCACAAAAGTATATACCTATAATTACTTTAAAGTTTAACATTTCATTTCAGCCATTCTTTTTGGGATGCTAGCTGTCATTTATTTATCTTATTATTTGAATTTAGCTAAATTTAATTACAATTTAAATATAGTAAGGCATCAAGTATATCACAGCATTAAGAAAAATATATTTTAGCAAACTCTTAAATTAACAAGCTAAAAACTCAGTAACAAAGGGAGCAACATATTCTGCATTATTTAAATGAGCATGGTGTGTACCAGGTACTTCATGATAAACAACCCTCTTTGCAGATAATCTAATTATATTTAATGTTTCCTCATAGTACTTTGGATTTTCATAATACATGCCAGGTTTAGCCTTAATATTCAGCACTTCACATTTGATTTTTGAAGCCATTTGTAATAAAAATTCATGAGGCCAGCTGTGAAGTAATGTACAATATTTCAGACGAATATCTCGAGTAAGTCTAAAAAGTTTTTCATTTTTCTTGGACCTACATGCACCTCTGCTAAGCAAAATTTTACTTGATTCTCTACTAACGGATTTATTTGTTGCTTTATACTGTCGCTCGATTATCTCATTTTTTTCATATTCAGGAGCATCTACATTACTTTCAATTAAATCTAGAAAATTATCAATGTAAACTCCACCAGTATTTAAATATTCATATGTTTCAAAACAAAATGGTCTAACTATATCAAAACAAATAATTTTTTCTACTTCCATTGGAAAAAATGCTGCATAAAGAAATGCATAGGAGCCTCCCATTGAGTGACCCATTATAGAAACATTTTTCCACTTAAAATATTGTACAACACGTCTTAGAGTTACTATATCTTCTGTAAAGTGATATAAAACTCCAGGTGGGTAATGTGATGATAAACCATGACCAGGTAAATCAAGAGCAAGAACACTTATGTGCTCAGGAAGAAGTGACATCAATGGGTCAAAGGTTGCAGCATTATCTTGCCAGCCATGAAGGGCAATCACAGGCTGTTTCTCCTTAGGTCCCCACATCTTGCCTGAAGCACAAATTGTCCATCAATACATACATACATACATACATATCATGACGCTATAAATCCCTTTCGGGGTAAGCCAACAACACAGATGTTTTATCCTGACCCAGTGATAGACCTCCACAACTTCCTATCCTGACATACTTCACTTGCTTCCGCCAGTCTCATACCTTGTTTCATACATTTCCTTTTGCATTTCATACTGCGTACATTCTTATTTTTCAAACATCTTCCAACCACCTCAGACCATGATGTTTTAGGCCTGCCTCTATCTCTCCTTCCATCCACTCTACTATGAAATACCTGCTTTGCTATTCTTTCATCACCCATTCTCTCAACATGACCAAACCATCGTAATACACTGTTCTCATACTTCTCAGTCACAGTTTCTTTTACTCCACATTTCTCCAACACCCAAGTATTCCTTACCCTATCTAATCTTGTTTTACCACACATACTTCTGAGAAAACTCATACCAACAGCATTCACCCTACTCATATGCCTACTCTGACATACCCACGATTCATTGAATCATCCATCAATATAGCACCATGTATTAAAAAAAAAAGAAAAAAAGAAAAAAACCTTTACAGTTGGTATAAAAGTTAACATAAAAGAAAATAGTACACATGGGGAACGATTATAAAAGAGCACATTAAATAAAAAATTAATGAAACATGAATATAAATAAATATATATATATATATATATATATATGCTCTATATAATTTGTGGTTTGTTGAGAAGTAGGAGCAAAATTCTAACATAGATATGTGCTAGATTCCCTTTATTATTATTAATATATTTTTAACAAATATTATCTAGCATTCAACACTAGAAATCTGATCCCATTCCCCTACTAGCCACAAATTAGAGAATCTTATTCAGATTTAATTACTTTTCAATTTAATGTGCTTTAATTGTTCTACATGCTATATTTTCTTTTAAACTTTATTTTTATTAATTTTTATAATTAAGAGAGAGGGAGAGAGAGAGAGAGAGAGAGAGGTAATTATGCATACCATCCATATTGAAATAGAAATAATACACCACTTTTATCAATACAAAACCATTTAAATAAGTAATTTAATCACTGCCAGAACATTGGACAATATATATAATTTAAACATATAATATACATTAAATTTGCTACTTTAGTACACATTAAAGTTTACACTTTTATTTTATTTGTTACAAGACAAAAATTCCTTTACTATTTCTACAACATTTTCTGGGTTATTTAAATGAGCATGATGTGTACCATCAACTAAATGATATTCTACTGATTTAGCTGATTTACGAAGAATGTCTAAAGTCTGCTCATAAATTTCTTTCTTTTCATAATATGGTCCTTTTTTAAATTTAACATTCACTACTTTACACTTAATTCTCGAAGCTAACTCAAGTAAAAATTCATGAGGCAAACTGTGTAAGAGAGCAATTCTTTGTCTGATATCTCTAGTTAGCGTTATTAGCTCTGGATTCTTTACAGACTTCACTGCACCTCTCGTCAATAATATTTTAATACTTTCTTTGGAAATAGACTCTCTTGTGGCTTTAATTTGTCTTTCAATTATATCTTCCACAGTGTATTCTGGTGGATCAATTTTATAATTTATTAAATTTATAAATTTATCAATTTGAGCACCACCAGTTTCTATAAATTTTTGAGAGACAAGAGCAGTAGGTCGTATAATATCAAATCCAAGAATTTTTTCTACATCAGTTGGATATATTGCAGCATATACAAATGATAAAATACTGCCCATAGAATGACCCATCAAACTTATATTTTTCCATTTAAAGTGCTTGACAATATGTCGGATTGTCAGTAAATCTTCAGTAAAATGATACATGCTGCCTGGTGGGTAATGAGATGAGAATCCATGGCCAGGCAGATCAATAACTAGAACACTGAGATGTTCTGGAAGTAGTAACATTAGAGGGTCGAAAGTTGCAGCATTGTCAAGCCATCCATGCATTGCTAGCACAGGCTGTTCATCTCGAGGACCCCACCATTTGCCTGTAGAAAAAGCAATTTATTTCAGATATTTCTATAATTTTTTTCTTTGGCATTTTAAGTTTGTAAATGTGGTTACCTAATTAGAGTTCACAATTGATTTATTAAAGAGTATAAAATGCTTAAAAAGAAATCTCTAGTTATAGGGTATATCCAGTATGACATCATACTGGAGTAATAAATAACATTGCTCACCATATACGACATTTTTTTTTTTTTTTTTTTTTTTTTGCTATTTTCTTTGCGAAATCAGTTAATTTAATAATAATATTATTTTTCTCACATACTTGAGATACTAATTTAACCTATTTACGACATCACTGCTCTTAAAAATATTTCTTATTTCTTTTTTAAACTGGCAAAATAATGAGAAAATTTTCTATGAGGTTCATGTTATTAAGTGATCCAACATGGCGTTGACTTTAACATGAATGCATACACTGTATAGCATCAACATATTTTTTACAAACCAACACAAACTATTACATATATTTTAATAAAATATTGAATAATGTTTGTAGATCAATTTAATTACATCTACAGTATAATACTTGAAACAGGCATTTTAGTATTACCAAATGTTTATGTTCAGAACATCTCACTTTAGAATAAAATAAAAGAGTTTTGCACTAAATTTGCTTGTGTTTTTATTGCTGAATTATTATTTATAAATTACAAAAATTGTACAATAAAACTAAAAGGTATATATGTTATAGAGGTAGATAAATAAATAGTCCAACTGAAAAACAGCTCAATGAAAAGACACTGTCTACTGTGCAAATAATACTTATATAAAAAAAATTGTGCTTGCAATTTGTGAATGAGGAGGGATATATGATATAGCGCATTGAGCAAACGGTTCTGCATTGTTGAAATAAAAACAATATCATGTGACCCAGGTATAAAACAATGAGGAACACTAGGATGTTTTATTACGCATATATGTCCTGAAAGAGGGAATCAACCCAAATCAATTGATGTGTGATTTTGTAAGTTTAAATTAAGTATTTTTAATTAATTTTTGAAAATCGTGTTATAACAAATATGACATCAAAGTACTTTTGAATTAGCGTGCATGCAAAAGTTATCCACATTAATTGTGATTTGTGATGCCATAGTGCAATTTTCAAAAATTATTAAATAAACTTATTAACAAAAAATATATATATATACACACACACACACACACACACACACACACACACACACATATATATATATATATATATATATCATAAATCAATCGCAATTCAGAATGATGCCCTATTTCAGAATATATAATATAAAATAAACCCTTTTTTGTTCTGTATATCGTTGCTGTGGCGGCTAAAGTGCCAATCTGCAAAATCAACAAGGCTCATTATCAATACAGAAACATAGAAAAATGACCTTTGTTGATTTTGCAGATCGGCACTTTAGCCGCCACAGGGATGATATATCAAAGAACCAATTTTTTTTTTCCTTATTATTAGACAGCTGGTTTAACATTATCATTTATTTATGTATGATTATTCATAGTCTAAGTTCTGTATATTTATGTAAGCTTTAAAGGCGTAGAACACCTTGAACAAAAAAGTTGCGTAATATCTTAACAAATCTGAAAATCAACGTAAATTTGGCCGGAGTCATTTATTTCTAATTTATATTCCATTCACAAAATGACACTGGCGGTCACTGACGTCACAGCTCGCCCGGTTTACGCGCGCATAAAACAAGGGAGCTGTGACGTCCGTGACCGCCAGCGACATTTTGTGAATGGAAAATACATTAGTAATAAATGACTTCGGCCAAATTAACGTTGATTTTCAGGTTTGTTAGGATATTACGCAACTTTTTTTGTTCAAGGTGTTCTATACGCCTTAAATGTTCTATATAGTCATTCAATCATGAATCAGGACCTTAACAATAGCTGCTCATTATTTTTTTATCACTGCTTCATTACTAAATAAAAATTCTAAAACTATTGGTGCAATGCTGCCTGGATTATTTAGATGAAAATGGTGAGTTCCATCAACTTCAATATATTCCAGTTTTTTTGCACAAGACTGCAATATTTCTAGCGTCTGTTTATAATACTCAACTTTCTCATAATACATGCCCTGTTTACCCTTGATGTTTAACACTTCACATTTTATTCTTGATGTCATTTCAATAAGAACTTCATGAGGCAGGGAATGTAAAAATGCAAAATATTTAAGACGTATATCTCTCGTAAGTTCTAATAAATTATTACTTAAATTGGACTTTTTTGCACCCCTGGATAGCAAAATGTTACAGGAATTTTTACTAATAGATTCTGAAGATGCTTTAAACTGCCGTTCAATTAAATCTTCAAGTTCATATTTAGGAGATTTTTTTCTACTGTCAATTAAATCAATAAAATTATTTATATCTTTACCACCTGTCTTTATAAAATTTTCAATGTCGAAACAGTAAGGCCTTAAAATGTCAAAACAGACTATTTTTTCAACTTCAAGAGGAAAAAATGCAGCATATAAAAAGGCATAGGTACTGCCCATAGAATGACCCATTATTTTAATTTTTTGCCACTTGTAATGTTGAGCCAGTCGTCTTATTGTAACTATATCTTCAGTGAAATGATACATGGAACCAGGTGGGTAATGAGAAGATAGTCCATGACCAGGAAGATCAATAGCAAGTACACTAATATTTGGTGGTAGCAATGACATCAGAGGGTCGAAACTTGCAGCATTATCTAACCAACCATGCATGGCAAGAACTGGTTGAACATCCTTTGGTCCCCACCATTTCCCTGCACAAAAAGCAAGTGCTTGTTTATATATGTGAATTAATTGAAGCAAATTGAGGGATTAATTAGCATAATATACATAAGTATATAATGTTAAGCAAACAACGATTAATAACTAACAATTATATTTCTATAAAAAATGTTGCAAAGCTGATTTTCTGTTGCCATTCCATCATAACACCCCAATATGAAATAATTAAGGATATGCTGCATATAGATTGGGCCTTTAGAATTTGGAAATAAGCCATGTATGCACAGATGCAAGCAATATTTACACTTCACATAATGCTAATATACATGCATGCATATAAACATAATTTAATTTAATATCATAAACTATATAGGATTTGAAAAAGTGATGTAAAAAAAATAAAGTTTAATATAGGTTTTCAGCCATTTTAATTCAAGTACTTTTTTTTATCATAACTTAAAATTGTGGGGCTATATTTTTTTTCACTGTGCTACAAAATTAATTCAAGATTGTAAAAATTGAGTAACTAGTCCAGCTACATTTTCTGGCGTATTTAAGTGACCATGGTGAGACCCTTGAACTTCATGATATTCTACTTTCTTTGCAGATGATTTAAGAATGTCTAAAGTTTGCTGATAATATTCACGTTTTTCATAGTACATTCCCTGCTTGAACTTAATATTATACACTTCACATTTAATTCTGGAAGTCAACTCTAATAAAACGTTGTGTTGTAAACTATGGAAGAACCAAATTTTAAGGCGAGGATCAATATGAAGTTCATAACGACCACTTCCCTTTGGTGATTCACTACAGTTTCTTGTTAGCAAAATTTTACTTGATTCTTTACTAACAGAACCTCTTGAACCTTTGTGAACCACTTCAACTAACTCGTCATAAGTCCACGTTGGTATTTCTTGATTTGGATTTGATATGTTGATAAATTTATCAATATCTGACCCTCCTTTCTTGATAAAATGTTTTATATCAAGTTCAAAAGGTCTCAGAATATCAAATCCTATATATTTTTCAACTTCCTCAGGGAATAATGAAGCATATGCAAAAGCATGATTGCTCCCAAATGAATGAGCTAAAATGGAAATTTTCTTCCACCCAAAGTATTGAATAAGTCGACGTAAAGTAACAATATCTTCAGTAAAATGGTACATTCCCGCTGCAGGGTAATGTGAAGACAAGCCATGTCCAGGTGCATCAATGGCTAAAATACTCAAGTCTTTTGGTAGAAGAGCTATCAATGGGTCAAAAGTTGCTGCATTGTCAAGCCAACCATGAAGAGCAAGAATGGGTTGTTTATCCTTTGGTCCCCACCATTTGCCTGCAGCAGAAGGGGGAAAATCTTAATTTTTAAAAAAATTATTTATAAGAGGTGCTATTTTTTCAGGACTGTTCATATGAACATGATGAGACCCTAACACTTCATGAACTTCCACTTTAGATGCAGAGGTTTTCATAGCTTCAATGGAAAGACCAAATTCTTCATCGCTAGGACAATTCATACCTGGTTTAGCATGAATATGTAACACTTTACATTTGATAGCGGATGCACATGCCAATAAGGTTTCCTTAGAAAATCTTTTAAATGCATCAAGTCTTATTCTAGGATCTCTCACATATTGATATTTATCAGGGGACACAGCTGACTGTACGGCTCCTCTTTTTAATAAAATATTACAGGATTTCATTGTAGGTGACATAAAGGCTCCTTTTTGTAATCTCTCTACCAGCTCATTATAGGGATAAGCTGGAGTCTGTTCCGTTGCAAGCTTATTGTCAAGTTTTAGTAAACTATCAATAGTTGACCCCATATTATCAGCCAATTCTTTTGGTTTAATAAGAATTCTTGCACGGCCACATTCAATGCTTACAAATCTATCTACCTCATCAGGATACAATGCAGCATAAGTAAAAGCTAATGAACTACCTAAAGAATGTCCTATAAATGAAACTTTTTTATAACCTAAATGACGTATAACAATTCTCAGAGCTACCACTGCATCTGGGTAATGATAATGAACTCCAAAGGGATAATGTGATGATAAACCATGGCCAGGTATATCAATAGCTAACATATTAAAATCTAACAAAGGAACCAATGGGTCAAAAGATCCAGCGTTGTCATGCCACCCATGAAGTGCGATCACAGGGGTTTCTTCTGGTGGACCCCAGTTCTTGCCTGCAAGGAGACAAACCCTTGCTTTAAAATACTATTATTATTATTTTTATTAGCTTATATTTTCCCCCATTGTAAACATAATTTTGGTATTACTTATTTTAATTACATTTGTTGGCATCACGTTTATTTGGAAATTCCTCTTTAACTCTCACTGGTGAGCAAATTGTTTCAAGATAAAGATATTAAAACCAAACTATATGCATTACAATAACATCAAATAAAAAACTCTGGTGCAATAGCATTTTTCTTCCATATTACCTTGCAATATTTTTCTAGGTACATACATTGAATTACCAAAAGATTTTTGAAATCATTAATTAAAAAGCACAGATAGATTGGAAAAATTGGGGAAGAGAAGTGAGCATTAGTTGACAGGGAGGGATGCCTTGTGTAAGAGAGAGAGAAAAATGTTAAAAAAAAAAAAAAAAAAAAATCCATATAGCTTAAATTAAAACATATAAATTCTGCAAAGGCCAAAGCAGCCGCCAATCAGTTCCTGAGTGATTGACATATGACAACTATGGCTGGCTACCAATTGGTATAAGCTTGTGCAAAAGTTAGACGAATCCAAACTCTAGCGGTCCTTGTAGCAAAAATACCGACTGACGGCTGCTTTGGACTTAAGAGCATTCCAATCTATCTTTGTTTTGTATGGAATCTTTTTTTTATACCATAGTCAAAGTTTCCTTAAATATTAATGCTGTTTGTAAACCCCGTTTCTTGTGCTCCAAACCACAAAAAAATGACAATCACTCAATGCTTTATAATTGGAATTGCACATTTTTTGGAAAAAAGGAACAGAGTTTACGAACATCCTTATTATTAAAAAAATAGTTACAAATGTACTAAGTAAATGAATCCATAGCTACTCCTTTCTGTGCATAAAATAATTTAAAATTAAATCTAACTAATAGAAAATACACACTGACTAGGCAGAACTTATTCAACACTGCAAGCTTATTTTATAACTAATGTATCATTCATATGGTACAAAATTTTTAAGTATTTTAATGTCCATCAACAAATATTGACAGAGACTGATGGTTACATCAATTTGTACCTTTGTACTCTACATGCATGGAAAACTGTTAGATACCGTTGGATCAAGCTGTGCTTATATTTGAACGTATATGGATCTTCTCACATGGGCCATTATTGACTGGTACTGACAGATGGCTGCATCCATTTACATGCATCTGACAGAATCCATTATTTGGATGGATATCAACAGATAGAAAGTTGAGTGTTGCCAACTTTGCCCATCAGTTTCAAAACCAATTGAAAAGGTCCATTTGTTTACATTGTTGTAATTTTATTTATGTAAAATTTGCATGCCATGTGAAAGATACATTAGGTACATTTTTACGGAACTATCTGCCTTATATTTTCAATGATACATACAGTTTAAACAATAACCATATATCTATAAATGAATTGTTTTGATAAGAATATAGGTGCATATTTCATGATAGTACAAGTCCGCCTCTTAAGATTTTATAGATGCTGCAGAATTCATTGACAATTCAGGGTTTTAATATTTGTAAAGTGGATCACCAAAAGCCTATGTATTTTAAAAGCAAATAAAGCTATATTGAGCAACATGATATGGCAGACTTACACAATTTTACCAAATCTATAGAAAAAATGGGAAAAAGGAGGTTACGATTAGATGACAGGGACGCCATGTGAGTGCAAGTGTGAGTCAGTGAGAAAGAGAGAGAGAGAGAGGAACATTTTCTAGCCCAAAATTATTTTCTCTTTCACAATAAAACATAAGTGTCAGCTAATTCACACCCCTCCCTTTCCCTCAATGCTTCTTACTGGTGATGAAAAAAAAAAAAATAAATAAAATAAAATTAAAAGGCTTAAAACACGTTGAACTTTGTATCCATTATTTACATTTTCCAGAATAGGTGTAGTAAGTAGTTCTCTAAAATCATAAAAGAAACGCGTTTCTAAGGCGTAATGTTAAATGATGGGTCCTACACCTTTTTCTAGCATGCCTCTGATTCAGTGTTATGTCAACGCCGGTATCATAGAAGCATTAGACCAATCTATCTATGCGTTTTTTTCTCAAACTTTATTATTATTATTTATATTTATCAAGTATATATTGCAAAGTTTATTTATTATTTTTTTGGTTTGCTATACTGTATAGGCGCAAAAGAAGAAAAAAAAATAAAAAAAAGCTATACCTGTGTATGATTGTGGCATTTTTTATTACATACTTCAGATATTTACATACATACACTGAAGGCTATAATAAACCCAACATCAAAGACGGTGCCGCTTCCCAAAGAATACATTCATGATTTTCAGGTATTCGGCAACCCTGCTCTCACCTGACAATGTACATAATATTCTACCCTTTTCTTTAGAAAGTGGCATCGTCTTTGATGTTGAATATACTGTGGCCGTCAGTGTATGTACATACTGTATGTTTACATTGCATGTACATACATATGTACCGACACTGAAGAAATAAGGTACAAAGCATTTGAGTATATGGGAAATTCTTAAAATGTTTACTACTGTGGCAACATTGCACAGACATCAGCTAGAAAGGAGATAAGCTCAACATTTTTCCCCCATTATTTTTATGGTGTTTGTTTGATAGAGAGAAATACAATTAATGTTGTCATTCACTTTCTACTGTTTGTAACTTATTGTAATACAACGTCGGTACAAAAAAAGACAATTACAGTAGTTAAACATTGCAATTTCTAACTGTATATGTATTATTAAATGTTCTACTTGTAATGCTCACCTGCAATATGACCCCATGGCACTGGTATCTTAATTTCTTCTGCTTTACGCTCCTGGTGCACCATTCGGAAACCAAAACTTGATGGTGCAGGCATCCATGGCAGTGCTCTCAAATTTGTTGTGCCACAGCAAATAGAGAGGCTTGGAATCCTTTCCAAGGACCTAGATGCACTAAACTAAAATAAGAATTAGATATTATCGTTAATATGAAAATTAGCAATCATGTTAGATTCGGAGAATCGAGCATGTATGTACTATGCATACAAAATTTCTACTTACCACGATTCGCAGCATCGTGAATTTGAAGAGAAGTAAGTAGTTTACAGATAAGATTTCTATGTAATATATGTCTTCATACGTGATGATGCAGTTTTATATCTATTTCGCAATGTACAAAAGGTCAAAGTGACCTACTTTTACCTCGTAGACAACACAAATTAGAGCTCAAAGTATACTTCAGCTAAGGAGGGTACGCCCATTTTGCTTATCAACACAGCTGAGCAAGAAGAGGGGGGGGGGGGAGGGGAAAGGGGGGAAAGCTAAAGGGAATTGAAAGCGCCAATTTTGAATCAAGTGTACACAATAATGCTGTTCGTAAACCCTGTTCTCTTGCACCAAAAAATGCGCATTTATTTGAATAACCATAGGCGATCGTCATTTTTGGTGCAGAGAACAGGGTTTACGAACAGCATTAGTAATGCTGTTCGTAAACCCTGTTCTCTGCTCCTAAAATGACGATCGCCTTTGGTTATTCAAATAGAATGCGCATTTTTTGGTGCAAGAGAACAGGGTTTACGAACAGCATTAGTGCAAGCAATGCAATTTTACATGTTCAGTAAGTATAACCAAAAAAAAAAAAAAAACTGAAGCTTAAAATTGTTGTCCAGGTTTTTACTGCTACTGAGACTGCAATTTTTCCAGTTCCCCGTGGACTACGAAAAAGTGTCCACAGTTGGAAGATATGTAAGTAAATCAAATGATTAGTATTGTTAGTAAACCCTATTCTCTTGCACCAATAAAATGTGCATTACATTTGAATAACCATACGTAGTTGATCGACATTTAGTAGCAGAAAACAGGGTTTACGAACAGCATTATTGTGTCTGCAAGATGTACTGTATTTTACACATTCTGTGGTGTGCGGCGAAGAAAAGCTAAAAGTGCACTGTACGCTAACGAAAGTCTAGGTCTGGGTAGAGTGATGAACTAAATCAGATACCCACCAAAAATTGTTTTACATGTAAAAATAATATAACAGCAAGCGCAATAAAATTCTTTTTCTTTCAAAATAATGGAATCAAATTTTATTTTGGGTATACAAGAATTTGAAATTTTACATTGCATGCAATGCAAAAACAACAATTCAAAATTATACAGAGTACTGTACATTATACTGTTTTGGCATTTCATTTAAACATCATTTTATATCCATGTTATAAAATAAAGCTCTGTATAAAAGCTGACCGTGTAATGAATTTCAACGATATTTTTATATTATATAGTGCTTCATTATTGCAGAATATTTTATATAATTTTTAATAAAGTTTGTTTTCAATTTATTTATTTTTTGCATTCATTTGTTCATTTTTTTATTTGGGGGGTGGGGGGAGTGCTGTTAATGTGTCATTGACTAGTAATTTATAAAGAAACAACTGATGTGAGGCTGACTTTAAGCGATTTTGCTCCCATCAGTTCCCATTTCTACGGGCTGTGCATGCATGATGTGAGAGAAATTGCTGAACGTTGGCCTCAAAAAAGTTATTCTTTATTAGTCAATGGTCAAATTGTAGTGCATATTATAAACTTTTTTATTTATCTGTTGTTCTAACAATAATACGAGTTTAATAAATTATTCTGCAAATCAAATATTTTAGATGTTTTAATGAAAATGCATCTTGTATCAGTTAAAAAAAACTGCTCATGTAGAGGGGTTAATAATGCATAAATAGTAAATCAGAAATGTTTAAACTGAGTTAAATTGGAAAAATAAAAAATATATAGTATTCCAGATTACGAGCAAGAAATTATGTTATCATAATATAGCATTGTATAAAATTGACATTATAACAATAATATTTTATCATAATATCAGTAATTACTGATAAATAAACAATAAATACTTAACATTGAGAACATTTTTCTTGGATTATAATGTTAATTAATAATTTGGTTCTTATGAATTATTCATTTAAGATTTAGTTTGTGCTTCTAATTCTCGTTCAACAATTCGTCGATATTCATCAAATCCGCCTTCAATACTTTGGACTTTCTTTTCTCCACAAACCCACAATTCCTTGCAAACCATTCTGATTAACCTTTCGTCGTGAGAAACCAGAATAACACCTCCCTAAAACAATAAAAATATTTAGTATATACATAGTTTAATTACATTTATTTAAAAATATAATAATAGATTTTAATAACTTACAGTGAATTTAGAAATGCCTTTGCCAAGAGCCTCGATGGTTTCAATATCCAAATGATTGGTAGGTTCATCAAGTATGAGGAAGTTGGGTTGGCCCATACACATGCGTGCAAATGCAACTCTGGACTTCTGTCCTCCTGACAAGCTCATTACTGTTTGTAGTGCCAAATCACCAGAGACGCCAAAGCTACCGAGCTGTCGACGATATTCCTCAACTGTCTTTCCTGTACCCAAACAAAGAAATTGCTGTTGTTAACTTAATTCATGACATCAGTGAAAACTACTAGTTTTATTATTTAATATTAAGGTACCGAATTATGTGATATGGAACAATAGCACCAGTACTGATTTAAGCTTACAGATTTTAATTGACTAAAAAATAAATAAATAATATTTAAAACGCTTAGATGTATGCATGTGCACAAAATCGTGATATTATAATTGTGTTTTACTTAAAAAAATAATAATAAAAAAAAATCATAATTTTCAATTTTATTGATGAGAAAACATACATTATACTTAATTTAAATGTGTGTGTCTGTATATATATATATTATTATGTTAATTTATAAACGTATCTTTAAATGGAACAGCAAGATGTGCTTGTTTACATTACTACTGAAATAACTTTTAGTACAAACCTGAAAAGCTTTGTTGAAGCAGCTCAACAGAAGATACTCCCATTTCCAACTGATCCACGTGGTGCTGACTGAAATATCCAAATTTGAGGTTACGATGCACATGACGTATACCACTGGTGGGATTGAAGAGCCCCATGATGATTTTCAGTAGTGTTGTCTTGCCGGCACCGTTGTCTCCAACCTGTTAAGTTAGTTAAGTTAAATATTTTGCAAAAAAAAAAAAAAAAAAAAAAAAAAAAAAAAAAAAAAAAAAAAAAAAAAAAAAGAAAAGAAAAAAAAAGAAAGAAAGAAAGAAAGAAAGAAAGAAAGAAAGAAAGAAAGAAAGAAAGAAAGAAAGAAAGAAAGAAAGAAAGAAAGAAAGAAAGAAAGAAAGAAAAAAGTATGTAGAATTATTAGAGCAAGATGTATATTTAGAAGATGGTATAATTCGCCCTTTTACTGTCGTCCAAACTCGGTTTCCTTCGTAAAACTTCGAATTTTGACATACATCATACAAGGTGACTGTAAACAGAACCACGTGGTCTCTCAGGAACAATGCATTATAAACCTAGAAGAGGAGGAGGGACAAAAAAATTTCCCCTCTTTCACACTTTAAATTTACCCTCTTGTTTTGATTCACCTCCTGTGACGTTTCTTACCTGATGCAACCTAGGCAAACTACACCACCTTCTATATACATCTTGGATTAGAGCACATTAAATTGAAAGTTAATAAAATGCTAAGATTCTCTATATTATAGGTTATTTGGAAAAGGGGTCAAATTTCTAATGTAAATGTATGCTAGATAATATTTCATTTATTTAAAAGATGTTAAAAAGATGGGCTATATCTGTGTCAATAAATATAAACATGTATAGAAGGTATTTGAATGGGTGTATTATCTTCTCGAACCTTCAAGGAGAGACATGCGCTAGCTTGGCTGCTTCACGTGACTCATTTCAATCTATACCAACGAGTATGCAACACGCATGATATACGTATTGTGCATGTACATACTTGGGGCTATGAGCTGCTGATGAGGCTGAAGACCTGTGTCCATTTATTTTAAATTAATTTAAATAATTTATAATATTCCGAGCGGATAGGTTGAAATGTACGGATAGCCATTGATGTGTTCGGAAAAGAGATACTAGGTAAGTACATCGTATATTTATTGAAACAGATAACACATTCTTTTAACATCTATTAAATAAATAAAAATATAATCTAGCATACATCTATGCTAGAAATTTGATCCCTTTTCCCAATAACTTATAAAATAGAGAATCTTTGTTTTTCATTAGCTTTCAATTTAATGTGCTCTATTATACATTACATACTATTTTCTTTTTTTGAACTTTATTTTTATTTTAACATTTATATAACAGATGAGATTTTTTTCTCTTAAATATACATAATTAAAATATTAAATATAATAAATATAATTTAAGTTCAGGAACACATTTTGATAAGTCTTTGTCATTTTTTACTCACTATACAAATTCGAGATTCTAATGTAGCTCCCAAGTTGACATTTTCAAAAATGGTTTCACTTTCTTTACTATATGAAAATGAAACTTCATTTAACTGCAGAATAGGAGGCGATAGATTTTCTGTATCTGGAAACTTAAGCACCACTTCAACTTCTTTCTCCACAGGTTTCAGCTCAGGCCTGTAACATTTCATGTTATTAAGAAGAAATCTTGACCAAAGATTGGACAACATTAAAGACTGGCTGAAATTATTTGCTACTCACAGTTTCTCCAGCATTTTTATCTTGCTCTGCACACTTGATGCTCGGTTGGCATTGTATCTGAAGCGATCAATGAACTCTTGAACATGGGCACGATGTTGTTTCTGGGCCTCATATTCTCTCTGCTGGTTCTTCAATTTTTCAGATTTGGTCTTCTCAAAATTCTCATAGTTGCCTCTGAAAAATAAATTGATTGTATAATAGATACTGTACTGTCCCTATTAAGATATCTTAAACGTATACTGTAGTTAAGTATAGCATCAGTATTGATCATAAAAATAGTTGCAGCTTACCTGTACATATCTAGCCTTTGGGTATGCAAATGCATGATGTCTGTGGGCACAGTATCAAGGAAGTTGCGGTCGTGAGATACAACAAGCAGAGTAGTGGGCCAGTTCTGTAGGTAATTCTCAAGCCAAATGATGGCCTTCATGTCCAGCATGTTAGTAGGCTCATCAAGTAGCAATAAGTCTGGCCTAAAATAAACAAATAAAGAAGATAATAAATAAAGATGATAAAGAAAATACCTATATATTAAAATTCCTGCTTGTCATGATATAGGATGTTATACACAAGTTGATTTTTTTTCCATGCAGAAAGATAGTGATAAATACAATTTAAAAGGGTAGGGCACAGGAAAACAGCAAGGGTCGTACGTCTAGGACATCTCGTGACTATGGTTAAGGCCGTCACTGGTTTCCTCTATCTTATATTTAATTATTTTACACAACTGTCATTGTAACGTTTTCTCAATAATCATTAAAAATATTATTATAATACATTAAAAAAAAAAAAAACAAAAAAAAAACATTAAAATACATTAAAATACAGGCTAAATGTTATTATTTTATAAATTAAAATCTTACGTCAATTAATTTTAATTACAAAAAAATTGACTTGTGATAATACATAAAAAGATTAGACAGAAAAAAAAACAACAGAAATTGGAAAAAAATGGAGAAAGGGAGGAGAGTATTGCCTGACCTAGAGTATGCAGGGTTGTGTAACAAGGGTATGTGAGGAGCAGCATAATGTTATATATGGGCAGCTCTGCACACAAACTCGTTATACAACTATATGTGCATTAAGTTGCAGACTGGGTTAGAAATTATTCTCTCTCACCCACGGGTCTCTTTCAGCTAAAGCTCAACTTCCTTTATATAAGTTTTTTTCTATATTCATTATGGAAGTAAACTGTTGGTATAATACAAAACTCTTCTGTAAATAATTTGCACGTAGATGTATTGACAAATTGTTATGCAATTTGCTTACATCAAGTTACATACCTAGAAAAGAGAGCTCTTGCAAGTGCCAGCCTCATTCTCCAACCACCAGAGAACTCTTTGGTGGGTTTCTTCTGTTTCTCAGCCGAGAATCCCAAACCTACAAGGATGATGCTAGCCTTGGCTGGAGCTTTATCTGACTCAATGTGTTGTAGCTGTGCATACACCTCAGACAGCTGACTGCTCAGATCAGGGTCACTGCATCTGAACCAACCAAAACAAAATACATGCACTGTAATAATAATCACTCTAGCTTGCACTATTGTGACGTGTGCTATTATTAAATAACTTGATTTGATAATCTATATTGAAACTATTAACTTACACAAAATAATAATCAGTCATCCAGTCATGTTTTTTTACCTGACCTTTAAGTTTGAATTAAATATTTTATTACTTTCCAGGGCTACACTTCCATGGCTATATATCCTTATTCCACTAACTATAAATCACCGGCCAATTTCCAGTGATCTGTTAAACTCAGATAATACCTGACCTTTTGTAATGTTAAGTAAGCACCATTAATGACAACA
Source organism: Ecdyonurus torrentis (assembly GCA_949318235.1). Taxonomy (NCBI): domain Eukaryota; kingdom Metazoa; phylum Arthropoda; class Insecta; order Ephemeroptera; family Heptageniidae; genus Ecdyonurus; species Ecdyonurus torrentis. The sequence goes on from OX439129.1 coordinate 25,490,858, forward strand.
GCTATAGTTATTTTACACATGTGCATGGAAAGTTTATATTTATGAGTAATAAAATTGTCAGCAAAATATATTTATTTTTATTAAGCCCATTCAGCTTACCCTGCATTTATTTTAGCACTGATTTCCTTTTCCTTAGCTAGTAAGTCCTCTCGTACTGTGTCACATTGCAAAACACTGTCCAGTGCAGGAGTGTCATCTCCCACAACTTCTTGCTCCACGTGCAGAACAGAAATGTGAGATGGAATTTTTAAATGACCACTGTAAAACAAAAATAACTAATAGATACAATTCAAATTATTTTATGATGCCACAATACACAAAATACATTAAAAACACATAAAAAAAAATTTAAAAAAATAAAAAAAGGGTGTTTAAAAATTGCACTTTAGCTATAAAACAAGAGAACAAGATCGGGAAATATAACAACTGTTAACAAAGATTATAATATGGTCTTACTTTTTGTTATAAATTACGAGTTATTGCCGCCCACCCCTAGTAACTACAGCATTCACTAATGTTTTTTTTTTTTTTTTTTTGGCTAATTAGGTTAGACTAATTTAGGAGGAATAATATGGCCTAAAAATCATTCATTGCATTCATGATGATAAATGCAATTCATCCTCTTACATTAATCTAACAATTAAAAGCATTAGGAAATGCTCTAGTTGTGTGGAGCAAGCTATAACCCATAATTTAGATCAAAGACCATATTATTATGACATGATCTTTGCAAGTTTTATTTTTTGTATTTTGGCATCTTTTTTTTATAATTTTATACACATAATGGCTAAAGATCCATGCTGGTATTTCTATCATTTTCTTTATTATTGATCCTAACCGTGATGTTTTTTTTCCTTAAATTGATTGTAATGGCTAAAGTGCAATTTGTCAACACAAAATGGTAATTAAATAAAATAATAATAACTATTGTCATCTTTTTCTTTCATTTACATTATTACAAAATAATACAACAAGAAAGGCAAAGGAGCGCGTACATTAACAAACATAACGATAGGTAAAACTCTCACCTTGAAATCATTCTTAACAAGGTTGTTTTTCCAAGACCATTTCTGCCAACAAGTCCATAACGTCTACCACAAGCTAGAACCATGTCTGCACCTTGAAGTAAAACTCTGCAAATGCCACATTTGATGTTAAAATCATAATTATTTTTGTAATACAAATCGTAGTCAAGTTACTTACCTATCTCCATATGCAACATCAAAATTTTCAATTCTAATATCTGTTGAACGGTTAGTACCCTTTGCTTCCATTTTACTTTCTTTCTTGTTGACCACTTGAGAAGCTGTTGCCGACTCAAGTTTGGGAGGTGCTGCTACTGGTCGACCAAAGTCCATACTACGTTTTTCTTGTTTTTGTTGAAGCTTAGCTTGAGCTTTTTCTAGTTTTTTAGGGTCAACTTTCTGTCAACAAAGAAAAAACTGTGTATAATAACAGGAAACAATAAATACATCCTGCTATTATAGATGGACAAAGTAGTACTTGAACACACAAATTTATCCCCAAAATTGGCACAATATCTGTCCCCCTATTTGTTGCATTATTTTTTACTATTAGTCATACATTTTGTGCAACGAGACATCAAAATTTGAAGCAATTTAGCTTGTTAGTGAAGAATCATGACAGAAAAGAAAAGCAAGGGAAACAAATGTCATGTTTAAAAAAGGACGTTTTACATTCCTAAGCATATTTAGACCCCACACAGCAGCAACAGGCTCTACATTTCTTAAGTTGGTTATCATGCCAATAAATTTAGACCCGCTAATTGTGCCACCAATTGACTCATCGCAAGAGTTGTGTAATGAATGTTGAAATTTTCTTATGAAGTACGGTAACTTGCATGTCACTCACTGTTCAATTAAGATAGTTCTATGGTTTTAGACAGCAGATAAATTATTACAGTACAGTTTCAGACATATGAAAGGTAACCAATTTAACATGTTGCTATTTTGCGCGCCTCACATTTTATGTGGAAACGATATTGTTGCGTCATATTCAGTGTTTTGATGTGCGCTCAGGTGTAGCGTTATCTATCAGGTGAGCTGCTTTAGCCAGCAAGCCAAACACGCCTCATGACGATGCACGTGGATATGACATAATAATATAGTTTCCGCATCAAGTTTGAGGCGCACAAAAAAGCAGAAAGTTTAAATGGTTATCTTTCATTTGTCTAAAACTGTACTTCTAAACATTGTGTATGTATGCGTGATATATAACACACAAAAATAAATTTTTGTTAAAAACTTGTGGTTCAGTATACATCTTATGTGTGTGTGTGTATATATATATATATATATATATATATATATATCAGGGGCGGCTGGTGCATGTAAGCCCTGCAAGCAGTGCATGCCTATAGAAAATCGAACAAAAAGGTTTTATTCCATATTTCAATAAAGAATATTATATTTCATAATTTGTAACTAATTTTTATCAATTTTCTATATTTTTTCTAATTTTTATTCATCAAAAACAGAGCGCGCCTTCATAAAAAAAAAAATCGCGTATGTAGCGCCCTCCGAATAATCGTGAAAGCACCTCACTACAGGAGCTTACGCCGCTATGGCGCTAGCGTTGAGAAAAAAAGAGGGGATACGGGAGGCCGCAATGCTAAAGAATAGGGAGCTTGAAAGCACTTTTTTAGAGGAGCTTACACTTACTAAAAACTTCATAACTCAATAACTAATCGTTCGATTTAAAAAATAAAAACATTTCCTGAATTTGTGTTATTTTGTCTTTAAATGTGTGACTTTAATTTTGTCGTATGCGTAACGGCTTATTAGCAATTAGCGATGCCGCAGTCTGCCAAGAATATGCATAAAAAAGTCATTTAAGTTATGTAAAAAGTGTTTTAAAAATATGAAACTTTGGATATATGTGTAAATCAATAGTTTACACACTATTTTACTAAATATCAGTTTATAAAAACATTATTAGTAAATTATATGAAACAATTAAATGCAATTTTTTGCTCGTAATTATCTTATTTCTAGCCTTCTACTTTCAAATAATTTTACTTGCACAATTTTATGATGTCTTTTAAGTTGAAGTTTTTTTTTTTTAATTTATAGCCAAAAATCTTAGAAATAATAATCATACGCTAAAAAAAAAAAAGTGACAAAAATTTATGTTTGTTTTTTATATAGTAAATAAGCTCAATGGAGGTTATCAGTTTTAAAAATTATTTACAAAAATATATAGCTTAAAATACGTAAAACTGTGTCCATTGAATTTTTCATTTAAATACTGGTGCATAATTTTTCTCAAAAATCGCAAAAAAAAAAAAAAAAAAAAAAATGAAAAATGAAATAATGAAAGAAAGAAAGAAGCAAAGAAGAAAGAAAAGAAAAAGCGGTTTTCTCTATAAACGTCAGGCTCGGACTGGCCATAAGAGCAAGTGCGCAATTGCGGACGTGGCCCTTCCTGATTGGAGGCCCCTAAGGCCCAAAATAGGGCGTAACTAGGGTGTTACGCCTCCTTTGTGGCCCCTAAAGAGGGTGTTACACCCCTTTTGCGGACGAGGCCCCTTGATTGCCAGTCCAACCCTGATAAACGTTGTTAAATTAGGGGACCCTTAGCTTTTCCCGCGCATTAAACCAATAAGTTCCATTAAAAAGATAAATATAAAATTAAGCAGGGAATGATAACCTTGAAAACTTTTTTAAAAAATGTTCTAATGTACCGAAAAAGAGGGGAGAAATATTGTCTGAAATTTGACTGAATTTAGCTAAATAAAATTATTATTTATCTGTCAATTTTTATTTATTATAATAATATCGTTGATATTAAATTAAAATAGATTGCATTTTTTTTCGGGCATGTTGTTTTTGGACTGATTTTAAAATCGGAGTATTTAATTTTTTTAACGGGCAATCATCTAATCGGCAGTTAGTTTTCTCTCTCTCTCTCTCTCTCTCTACATATTCTTTTTTTATTTCTCTTTTTTTTTTTTTCTTATCTTTTGAAAAAAAAACTGAATTGCTCGATTAACCATAGTTGCAGTTACATTCAATCTTATACAAGAAATTAATAAAAAAAGAGTCACGTAATTATTAATTTTATAAAATAAAGTACGTAATACAAAAAAAAAAAAAAAAAAAAAGTTTTTATATTTCTTGGGAAGTACTATAACGTGCGATTTTGTGAAAAACCGCAATTTTACACTACCAATCTTTGAAAAATATTTTTTAAAGGCACAGTTTCTTTATCATGTAAATTTTCGCAATAAAAATCAAGATGGTTATTTTCTTTAAATAAAGTACAGATGTGCAGTTTTTTTTTTTTTTTTAGACGAAAATCAAAGTTTATAAAACACCACGTGGTCTAAAAAAAATCGGCGCCTGCGGCGGGCTGTCCCCCCCCTCCCCCCAGAATATATAGGCTATCACCGAGTGCTTGCCTAGTCACAAACACCACGAGCCGCCCCTGATATATATATATATATACATATACATATACACACACACACACATATATATATATATATATATATATATATATATATATATATATATATGTTGCCTGCACTGAAGTAAACTTACGAGTCCATCATCACGGGTGTTCACCCAAATACTCTTTATTTCCTCTACTTCTGTTTCCTGTTGAGCAGCCATGGATCCCATATAAACTGGAGCATTGAGGACCTTGGAAGGTCCATTCTGTAGTTCATTTTCAGGTCGCATCAAGACCAACAGTTTTTCACATATATTCCTATAAAAAACACAATGTATTAATAGTTACTATTGTTTTAATTATTATTATCAATTACAACTATTACTAACAAATTTTAATAACGTAATTTTAATGTTTATCATTTCTTTTTCTTTTGTATGGAATTTCTTTTAATGACATTATTAGTACATAAAATTATGTATGTACATACAAATAGTAACATACAGTACGTATGATATTATGTACATGTATGTATACCTAACATCACTTTCTGTCTTGTCTTCTGCAACCTCTTGCAGCAAACAACCAATTGCATCAAAAAGCTCAGTTCCATCCTCAAAGTCATCTGCTCCACCAGAGAGAATTCCTGCAACATAAAAATATGCTGTGAAAAAGTTGCGTTTGATTGACCTGTCAAAAGTTAACTGTGTATCAGTGCTCACTGGACCTCTATATAAAAAAAAAGTGAGTACATGCAGGGGTTATCATAATGTTATCATGTACTGTACACTTATAGTACCATGAAACCGCATTTCGCTGGTCTCTACATATACATTTTTTGTGACTCATATCATACATATTGGATTCAATATGTATGTTTATGCATCAACAATAATGAAACGGTATGCTTAAAATTCTCAAATCAACTTGTATATCTTTGTGTGTATGTAGTTAATCAAAATTTGTCTTTGGATTCTTCGGAATGCGCTTAATTAAGTACATAAAAAATATTCAACCAAACACTTAAAATGTGTGTCAACGCCAACCACTGATCATTCATCTGGGTGCAGAACCTACTTACCTTGGACGTACTCGTACAGGTCGTCGTTCAATTGTGGAAACTGTGCCTTGATAAATTCACCGCACGCTGCCATTTTAGCGATTAAGATTTTTAAGAATTAGTACGGTCACCTTTTCAATAAATACATTGATCACAAAATATTAGCAAAAATCGCACGTGTACATTTTCGTAAAAATGTCATCGACTTCCAGTATAGCAGCCGGTCGTTCGATTTACAGCTGTTTTAATTAAATATCCTATACAGTGCTGCCAGTGGCAGAAAAATAAACTACTTGTAGCAAATCAACTTCTGTCACGAAATCTGTAAAAACTTTTGAAACTATTTACTAAGCCGACCAGAGTGTGCAGATATCTGATGCTGGTGCAAGTAATATCAAATTATTATATAGAGATGGAAAATGGGGTCTATGCATTCATGTTAAAGTCAATGCCATGTTGAATCACTCAATAACATTGACTGCATAGGAGAATGACTCATTTTGCGAAGAAAAAAATTACCACGAATATTTTGGAAAGAAAATAGCCAAATAAACAAAGTTTGGCAAGTTTGCCCTAGAGAATAAATATATATTCTGAACAATTATATATGTTATTCATATATATTATATTACCATTCATTACACCCGCGTTACTCTAGTATGGGGTGCATTAAGAAGCGCATTAAATATGACGTCATGTGCATACATCCTACGGAACGGAACACGTTGCACATGAAGCAATGAGGCGATTGTAAATATATAGACAGTTTGTAAATAATTAGTCCCGAGCGTTTTTTTTAGGAATATATTATGATAATGATATGGTCCTTTCAAGTGAGCACAGTTGTAACTCTGCACGCTTGATTTGTGTCTAAACTAAGCGGTCCTGTATCTATCTCGCCAAACGTTATACGCAGTGTGCTCAGTGTCTCGGGTGGGATGTTTCTCCACAATCTCTATATGACACCATTGACATCAACACTCCGTTTAATTCATTCAGATTTGGAACAGGGGTTGCATAAACTTGACCTTCACGTATCCCCACCTCCTGACTCTGATACTCGTGCAAAATTAAATTGTCATTATTTTAATTCTATATAATATATCGATTCTTTAAAAATTATATAAAAATTGCACTCAGCCGCAATATTATTATATAGAGATGAATTATTATTTATGAAAATTTTAGTTCTTTTGTGTTTTTTTAGTAATGAAAAAAAAAAAAAAAAAAACTTATGGAATCTAAGCTTTCTCATCTGGCATAGTGTATGATTTTTTGAAATTGGAGAAGCATGAAAAAATTATGTGTGAAAACTTGGGACCATATATAATACGTACATCCCGAAGTAAAGATAAGGATGGGATAATTTTAGTGACAGCTATAAACATTTTTCAATTGTACAGAAAAAAAAATTATAACAACTTTCATCGTAAAGTTTGGGATTTATTAAAGCTTTGAAATGATGTCCAATATACTATGACCACAATAAACATACTACGTATGTCATAATTTTATTTTAACCAAAAATCATGGTAGAAGAGGAATAGGTAATACATTATTTGTGCGACATACAGGAACAATTTTAATTCTTGTCAGGATCTCTATAAAGGTATTTTTATCTTTAAAAAAAAAAAAAAAAAAAAAAAAAAACTTAATTACTAAATTTAAAATAGTTCGTATTATGCATGTATTATGGTAGGATGTTATTTTACCGGCACTCCAGCTACGATTTTGATTTTGGTATTTTTGATTATCATGCGTGCCATGATGCGTGCATATTATACTTCAGATAAAGAGAATTTTTTTACCTTTTTATTTATTTGTTTTATCCAAAAACAGGCTTGCGCCCAATACGTTGGAGGTACACACAGAACATTAATTAGTAATCATAATTATTTAAGACTACAACATAAGTTTTAAGAGTTATATCATGCAAACTAAAATTATTAGCAATATATAACTTAAATTAATATTAATTTAAAGTATAGACAGTTTTTCAAATATATATTATATATATATATATATATATATATATATATATAAATGAAAGCTATATTTTTAAAATTAGTGAAATTATTATTCAGGACTATATATTTGGAGAACGCGTTTATGCAGCTGGTATATCGTATACCATATTTTCAAAAGCTAGAATTCTTTGTAGTAACTATAGGGTGTGAGCCCTGAGCATGATGTCATAATAAATGCGCCTCAATGCCATAATTGAGCAAAGAATAACATTGCTTAGGCTTAGCATATAGGAAAAACGTAGGTTTTATTTTTTTATTATATATTTTTTTAAATAAGTAAATTTTCTGTTGTAATTATTTTTCTCGCATACTTGAATTAGGTTTTCACTTATAAAAAATTACTATGGCTTTCACGCCGTTGACTTTAACATGAATGTAAATACCCTATTTAGTACCCAGTCCCGCCGATACCCCAATCTCACCTCGCTTAAAAAAAAAAAAATCGTATGTCGATTTTTTTAAGTGCACGGACAAAATTAGCTACGTAATAATTATATGCTATATATAAATCATTTTCAACACAATTTGTTTAATACAGCATATAATTTATGCTATACTGCATGCATACTATGTGTTATTATATAGCATAAATTTTATGTTGTTCTAATTTAGCATAATTTATGCTATAATGATATAAATACAGCATAAATTACGTAATTTATTCTTTTCGTGTATATAATTAAACGTATAACTTTAATACCCTTGACAATAACATGAAAGCGATGTTTATATCAAATATGCTAAAAACATAGAGGTTTATTTATTTTCTTTCTTTATATATATAATTATATATATATTTTTTTTACAAGTGGCACAACTCAGTAGAACAAATTGTCGTCGCGTGCATGTAAAATCAGAAATGGTGGTGCATTTCTTTGCATGCGGCAACCGCCACCACTGAAGCATGACAGTGACGAAAGATCTTTAAGATCGGATTTACGCCCCGATGGTGATTGCCGCTGCATGGAACAAACCATATACTTTTTTTTTTCTTTTTTTTTTTGTAATATCTTAGGATATCTATAACAAGTGTGGCTTTCCCGCTCATAATTGGTCTATTAGATCTGTATTTAATGAGAATTAGCATATTATTAATAATATCGCTATTAATAATGCCACTATTAATAATTATCAATAATTAGCACTATAAATACGAATAGTATAAGCAACTCCTATACGATTCCTGTGCATTGCCATTTCAATTTTAATTCCTTCGTTAATTCGGCATACTAAAATAATAGTAAAATTATAAATAAATAGGGTACAATTCTGAATGTTATTTAACTATATATATACAATAATATTATGATTATGTAAATAAAAACATGCGATATTTAACATATATGAACAAATATGATATTTTATTTATTTATTTTAAATTGTTACAATTGTTACAAACAGTGCGTGCATTCATGATCACCGTCAATGCAATAAAAATCTGACCACATTTTAAAAAAATGTAGTATTTGAGCAGAGTTTATATATAGCAGGAGCACGTATGGATACTTTGCAATGAAACTGAAAAGCTGGACTGGAATACTGTATTATAGTGTATATTAGTCATATAATAAATAAAATAATATTATAATTTTGAATATTAAACTCGAACAGGAGATAAAATATCATTGAACGTGAAGTTCGGATACACACACAAAAACTCATATAAAAAAGTGTAAGTGTATAAATACTGAGTATACTGTATATGGGGGAGGGGGGGGATCATTTATTTATTTTTGTTACAATCAGTGGCATAAATGCATGATCATGTCATAAAAGTTATCTTATAAAACAATCAACGCTGGCTTGCTTGTTGTAATTATTCATGAAATACATAACATATGAAATATATCGGCTCATATATAAATCGGGACCGAGATGTTAACATTTATTTAAGGGATTAGGGGACCGACGTCGGCCATCAGACTCAAACTTTTCTCGTCAAAAAAATCTGAAATTTTGCACAATGATGCGCTTCAGCTTGAGACAATTTCAAATATAAAATTTATATAAAATTTTTGGGGGGTCACCGTGCAAATTAATCATAATTTTTTGAAATTTTAAACTTAGAAGGCTCCATGTTAATTTCAATTATTCTTTTTTTCTTTTTTTTCGAGACGGTCAAACGTCTTGAAATTTTTATCACGGCTAGGTGTGACCCTTCGGCTCATATAATGACACCAAATTTAGACCCAAAACAATTCAAGATTTTGAGATAAAAGGTCGGTAAACTACTCCCTTAATTAATTTGGGTCATTATTTAAAGGAATAGACCAGAGAAAAACGTAAGCATTTATATCACAAAACCACTGATCTATATAACAAAACACTTGATGGGATTAACATAAATAACATTAGCTTGTCTCAAAACCCAACAGTAGCCCCGTAGAAGTGATCAGAAAATTCAATTTATGCAACCCGCACAACATTTTCATACTAATTTTTGCATGTTTCTGACGTCATAAACATGAATTTTCACGCAAATTGCATACTTTACAGTTTTTTCACGCTCTCTTGTGGGGCTTCATTAACATTTAGGTAAAAATTGGCATCAGTTTTGAAGATCCCATTTCGTGTTTATTCATTAAAAAGCACATGTTGTTATATGAGGTCTATGGCTTTAATAAAAATGATTCTAGGAAAATAAATATTAGATACTTTTTTCGTGAATAAATTAAATATTATACTGTACAGAAAAAGAAAAAAAACAAAAAAAAAAGGTTATACGCGAGGAAATGAATGAAAAATTCCAAGGCAAAAAGCAGCATATAGCTCTAAATGGAAAGAAATGGGGAATATGAATTGGGACATGTGATCTCATGATTTAATTATAACTCATTATTTTTTGAACTCTCTCAACGGCTTATATTCTTAAAATTAATTTAATAATAAATAAAATAGGACTGCTGCACGAGCCTCAGGATGAATCACATTTTTTTAAAATTATTTAGCATGCAGACATTATTAAATAGAATGTTTATTATATGTTTTTGTACAATACTGTAGTATATACTAAAACTAAAACAGCATGGTGTGATAACAAATAAAGCAAGAAAATTTTCTCCTTATATTTAAAACTTATATATTATATTTGCTTCACACTCGCACCTCGCACCATCCACTTATATTATTTTTATGGTGCACGATTGAAAGTTTTTATTTTCTCTACTATACCTTAAGAGTAAATTTTTTCATGAAGTGGTCCTTTAAAGCATAACAATAAACTTTTTTTTTTCATTCATTTGACCGACCCTGCAGCTCCTTCACGCGTCTTGAGCAAATCAATGACCAGCAACGGAAGTGACGCTATTAAAAAAAAAAAAAAAAATCTTTCAAAAAAAAAAAAAAAAAAAAAAAAACTTCTATAGAGTTCATTCATGAACTATAACAAATAATAGAGTCAAAATGAATCAGAATTTTTTCACCTTTTTTCACTTTTTTTTCACTTTTTTTTTTTTTTTTTTTTTTTTGTAACATGAACTGTATTGAACGCGATATTTGCAATTTCATTGATAACAAGTAATTCTTATTTGTATGCTTATTCACTTTTATACATTATAGGCTTTAAAAAAATTCTCCAAACTTGTTCTTGTGAGGTATGCTTTACACTTTACAATACGTCCTTTTTTCTATTTTCAATTTTTGTCATACAATACCAAAAAGTATAAGGTATAATATGATAGTTCCATAAGTTCTTGCATTGGCTTCTCTCTCTCTCTCTCTCTCTCTCTCTCTCTCTCTCTCTCTCTCTCTCTCTCTCTCTCTCTCTCTCTCTCTCTCTCTCTCTCTCTCTCTCTCTCTCTCTCTCTCTCTCTCTCTCTCTCTCTCTCTCTCTCTCTCTCTCTCTCTCTCTCTCTCTCTCTCTCTTGTGAACATATTTGGACGATAGTAAAAAGACAAATTGTTTGAACTGGAGATTTTATTTTTTTTTAGACTTTTTATGTAACTCTTAGATTTTACAATTTGTAATTTCTTTGTAGCGTGTCACGCGCCACGTTCTTCAGAGCGTTTTGCCTGAGTAGCTACTCCGCCAATGCCCACCAAAACCCGAAGACTACGTGATGTCCAAACCTCCACCGCTCACTCGCTCGTTCATATCACGTAAAAAAAAAAAAAAAAAAAAAAAAAAAATTAGGCGTCTGCCTCCGTAACAAGAAAATATATTGATACTGAACCAATCAATCGTGAAGTTGTTTGTTTTATACATCATCTTATGAGCTGCTCTTTCAATAAAAAATATAGTTATAAAACTATATATCTTTTTTATATAAAACCACATTTTGTTGTAAATTGAAGGTCTATAATATATTATACAGTGTTATTATCACAAGAATATTAACGTATTTTTGAGCGCGTGGTTAAATTTTCTCGCATAGTCTATTTTTCAATCTCTATTCAATAGAATTTTATTCATATATGAAATATAGAGAAAATCAGTTATAGAATCTCTGCAGCAAGATACAGGTTTTACTTATTTTTTATATCATTTTGTATGTATAAGTGTGTAAGATGATATAAAGGTGCATAATATATAGTACCCCGCCTTCATAGCGACTGTTATATTGCAACGGTGGAGTAATAAGACGTTATTTCAACATTTTAAAAATAGCAGCGACCTCGTGGTTCAGGTTACTATAAATTTTGAAAGGGCCGGATATGGCAGTCAAAAGAGCGACCTTGATGGCCCTCCTCTGGGCGGCAGCACTCGCGAGTCTGCTGTGCTACCCTCAATATCATTTTTTGTCACTTTGAATAAGGGACAAGTGGGGAAGATATAAGGACCGGTACATATATTACATATTATAATATTTTTAGTTGTTAGATTCTGATATACGTATATTTATTATATTATGTTTTTTGCATGTCTTCTTATTGTACGTTTTTTTTTTTTTTTTTTTTTTTTCTTTTTAATATTCTATTATAGTCTTTATATAGAAAGTATAGATATAGATTATGGAATATGACTGAAATATGTAAGTTTCCTAATTAAACTTTATTATTATTATATTATTGATATTTCATTAAATAATTTTTTTCTCTAAATGCATTTTTTTTTAATAAATAAGACGATTATTTATTTATTTATCAATATACGCATATGCACCGCGCCAACTCGGTAGCTAAAAGATGTACGTATGCACCTTGTCACCACCCAGATTTTAGCTATTTAGCTTGAGAGCTGTACTTTGATGTTGAGACGAAAAGTATTACTGCCTTCTCTGGGGTGACGTCCATTCCTGGGCGCGATAGGTAGCTATCCCACGAGCTTTTAATAGAGCTGGATATGCCCACAAAAACAAAGGTATACTTACAGGTATGGGGTGGCTCTTGGCCTCCCAAACCAATGTCTCGGACGCCCCGCATTCGTATAAACGCAAGCTATTCTAAGATGCTCCCAGGTCTAAAGTCTATCTCCACGCACCATGGTTCATGATCGGGGATGGACGCGACCCAGGTCCTTGGAACTGAGCGCTATACCACTCGACTCGAGGCCGGATGCCTATTTATTAAATTAAACTGATTAGGCACTAAGAGAATGGGCACTGGGTAATTATAGCTTACGATTAATTAACTAAATTTCATTTTAATGTCATTATATTATATAGTTTTAATTGAGTTTGTTATTATTTTTTAATATATATACCTAGCACACTGACAAAATAACAATAAGCGTATTATAGATGAGTGTTTTTGTGCCTATTTTTTTGTAAACATAAAGCTTTTTATATTTTATGTGTATGTATAATTTAAACTTAAAAGATATATGGTGCGAGACCAAAAATAATAATAATCTACATCGGTGTGTGATGAGAAAAGCCGCGACACTATTATAATAAAATATATTATATTATTATTGTTGTATACATTCTAAGCCGGACAAGAAGTAAAAGGCTGAGAAGGCGGCAGCTTGGAAGGACTTAGCACCTCGTGACTCGCCTGAGTGCACAAAGCGGACGATAGGATGATCTCTTATTCTCACAAAGTTATAAGGTGGTCCTGGTCCATGCTACTATCCTGCGTGCCACCGTGTCGTCCACGCGTGTAATGTGCTCTCTGCGTACAGCTGCAAGTCGTGCATTGTTTGTGAGTGATAGGCTCGATCACCAATATTATAGCACGCTGCACGCTATTTATTAGCACGCTAAGGGTGCAGATCGAGCAACACTTACTACTTACTATATACATAATCCCGTGTATACTGACGCGGAAATAATTATGACCGCAAGATTTTGTCTTTTTTGGAGACTGAATATACAATTAATCAAACTCCAAAATTCAACTAACTAATGGCAACCACACACAGACACAACACACACATATTTTAATATTTGTATGCATAGTAAGATAATATAATATAACATGATAACATGCATATATATTATAGTCTGCAGATCGAGTCTTCTAATTATACTCTAATTATATCTAATTTATATGGTTATAAATTATTATCATTACAATATATGTTTATCTGATGCTATTTTACCCTTTACCTTAAAAAAATTTCTTTGTGACAACCATAAAGCATATTATTCTGAGGAATATCATACATATAATTATATATGTAACTATCAAGTATAAACTATAATAATAAATGCAATCGTCTCGCCAGCAACCACAAAAAATATTCCTACTTATAGATAATATCATATTATAATTATAGTAAATAGCTTTGTGTTTTTTATACATAATTTCCTTCAAATTTAGAGAACATAAATCAATATTGATCCTGTTTCCTGGATGTATGATAGCAAATAATTTCGGCCAGATATAGGGACATTATTTGAGGCAAATGTACTGTACATAAAATTTCTCACCAAGTATTAAGAATTTGGTAAGGAATATTTTATAGTACAACATCAAAGTATAAAATAGAGAATGTATATCAAGTCCATGTATATAGTGATCAATGTTGTAACAATAAGAGGATTATGTACTTTTCATCTTATTGTTTGGAATGTATGATAATCATACCACGACGTGGTTATATAACAAAATATTTGTAAGCGTTATACTCCGTACTTTCAATTCATATTTTTTATTGAAAGAGTATAAAAACTTCGATTGTATAAATTTTTTTAAGATCCTATTCTTTTCCATTACGAAATAGTGGGTTCTACAGAGTTTTTTTTTCTTCTTCTATACTTTTTCTTCCTTGTATAATAATACCTCCTCCGCTTCTTTTGTAAGTGTGGCGTTGCTCCTATAAGAATGACAGGTAGATAAAAGTGAATAGAAGACGATGCAAAGCAATATACACCGTGTGTTATATAGTCCGCGACTGCTCAAGCGTGCCGGGACCATAAGATACAGAAGTATAGAGTATACTATGTGTTCTATTCTACCTATGCAGTAGTGAGAGTAGTTATATGCTATAAATGCCTTCCTTAACACATACCCTGCAGCTGAAGATTTTTAGACCCGCGAAATAATAAATAATAATAAATTTTTCCACATAAACTTTTGTAATATGTTTATATAGTTTAATATTAAACCTCTATCACCATGTAAAAGTAATAATTGTTATGGCCTTATATATGGGTCTATAATAATAATAATAAAAAAAGTAATATTTTATATAATTATATTGCTTGAATCAGATCAATTAAATGATTGATTTTCAAAGAGTTTCGTATAATGTATTATAAAAATAAAACACTTGTTCAGATGATATGTTGAATTTGAAATATTAACTATTTATAAAGACTTCACTAGAAATTTTTAAATGATAAAAGTTTTATTCGGAAATGTCTTACATGTAATGTAAATTTATATACCATGCAACTTTATAATTTGCAGTTGGGGAAGATACCTGTGTTGTGATACGTAATCTAAACTAAACCTAAAAGGTCAGCAAGAATCTAAAGCAATCATTTTTTAATGTGCATGTGTTGTAATATTTTCATGCAATCAGTATGAATTGCTTTGATTGATTTCAGCCCACCTTTGTATTTATTTGACAAACAAGGGCGGTGGAGCGAATTAGGTATTATAAGATGTCTATCTGATTACACGCGCTCTTAGTCTTGCGTAAGTAAATTGGTAATGTAAGCACGATGAATGGTTTGTTCGTAAGTTTTTGATCTATGAGGTAAATGGTTTGTTCAAATTTAACATCGCATACATATAGGATTAGTTTATAACCACTCCCCTGCTTCATTGCATAAGCAAAATAGGAGACTATAAATATGCCGGCCGATAAAGGATGAGAGTATATTATAGGTCTATCACGAGCACCTATACATTATACTTTGTAATGCGTGTTGAGAAAGTACTGATGCAGCAGGCAAGTCGAGTTTGATTAATCAGCCAAATTTCAATGACAAATAAGTTTGTTGTAAAATTAATAACCTAATAATGTAGTAAATAAATTTGTACATAGCAATAAAATAAATCTTATTTAATTATGTATAAGTAAAATTTGAACCTTATGAATATGAAATTACGTGTAAATTTTAAAATTGAATACTAGCTGTACTTAAAAAAAAAAAGAAAAAGAAAAAAAGAAAAAAGAAAAAAAAAATTACATAAATATACATATAAATATACATACATTACATATATACCATTATCATTTTAAACAGTGCTGATTAATTACTATGAACAACTGCCTGGGTCAATCCAATAATGTCAATGATTTTTTTCTTTTTAATAATTTGAAATTTTACAAAGTATATAGTCCATCAATCATTTTTATATTAACCAAACAGTATAATTATATGATGCCTATGCCTGTACATATAGTCAATATTAATTTGTCTTATTTTTAGATAGCATTTATACGGATTTGTCACTTATTGCAAAATAAAACCTGGACCGTTAGCCACCGTGACATATCATGTCAAAGTATAAAACATAATAACAAGGTCAAAAGAAAAGAAAATATAAAAATAAACAATCAGATGGGTATATAAATATAAGACGTTAAAAGAAAATAATAATTCTATGATTACCCACATCCTGGTGTATGTATACTTTTATGAAAAATATATTGTACGTTTAACTATTAAAGGTATATAAAAAAGATGTGCTAAAGATTATGATACAACTATACAGTATATATATATATATATATATAATATATATATATATATATATATATATATATATATATATATATATATATATATATATATATATATATGGTAGAATAAACATTTAAAAAAGATTGCAATCCATGTGATGTGATGGGCTTTATTGTGTTTTGTAAAGGCTTTATTTATAAAGATGGGTTTCACGAGAAAATAAAATCAAAATATAGCCTAAACTCTTGCAGATCAAATTTCTTATGAGTAAAAATGTAAGTCTTAACAATAATAAAAATAAGATTTTTTGGATCTGCAAGTTTTTCTTTGAGTCCGACACTTTGCCGCTCCACTGCACGCAGTAACTATAAACGGTCTACACAAATAAAACTCACCCCCTATACTATGTACACGCATCAAAGTTCTCGATCTTGTTGTTGCCTACTTTTTTCAATTCATACAGCAAAAGCATTGCATTAAAAATAACATTTCTTAGTTATTTAAGGTAATCACCAACCATATACATCTAGAGTAAATTACTTAAAACTTGCATTACGCTAATGCGGTGCGCACTACTTTTTTTTTCTTTTCTTTTTTTTTTTTTTTTTCGTTCTAATATACACCGTAAAATATAACTTTGTTTATATATATTTTTTCTTTCAAATTGTATTAAATGTTATATTTCTCAGATGTTTACGTTTAAAAGCAGTAAATATAATTTGATACTTTAATTGTCTTGTTATGATATTGTATATAAAAGAGATATATATAATGACACATTCGCTATATATCGTATATAGTAGTATATACGATTATACACGTATGTAACATGCAGAACGTACTGTATAAGGTGAAAAACTGTAAATGTATTTCCTATTTACTTTTATAAATATTACTATACCGACTATATCGTTATACGTTATATATGGACCATTAAGTAAATTTAAAGTGACCGTCCAGGCTTAACAACATGCCCTTTTAATTCATTGAACACAAAATGGGACATCGAAAAGTATTCGATTTTTACTATTACTCAAATCTCAAATGTAACCCACAAGAGAGCGCGAAAAAGTTGTAAAGTAGGCAAAATGCACAAATTTGGAACATTTCTGAAGTCAGGATTGTTCACATTCAATGGAAAAAGTTGTGTGGGTTGCATAAGCTCAAAATTTGATTATACGTTTAAGGCATCAAAATTATGGTCTTGGACAAAATAATTGTATTTTTGAAAATCCTTTTATAAATCAAAAAGGCATGTTGTAGGGTCTGGACGGCTCCTTTAAGTCTCCCATATAGTCTATTATAGTGTGATAGACTGTTGTGATTGTTTTCTTTCATTAAAATTGTTACAGGAAACGATTTTATACCTATATACGGTGCCCAGTGCGCACCACCCTATAAAATTTGGTACGCTTGATCGTATATGCATATATGCAGCATGTATAGGTCTACGGTGCACACCACCAGGAGAGGAGCCAAAACAGCAGTGCGGCTGTATATATAGCCGCACATCTGGTCTAATTAGCACCACCATATAAAATACAAAGAATGCACCATTGTTTTTGGTATTACCCCGGTCTAGCGTGAGCACCACCTAAAATGCATCAGGTCTTGCTTGCAAAAAACCGTCGTAACATAGTCTCGTATGAGTAACACTCGTTATCCGTTGTGGGACATAAAAAAAAGTGATTTTTTTGCGGTATCGATTTTACTTCAAAAATTATATATAGCTATATTCAAATTTCTGTGCCTAATAACTCGCAAGGCAAGACCTGTGTATTTTTAGGTTGTGTGCTCACAAGAGATCTGTTGTATAAATTGTGCTCACATACAAGACCAAAGTATTATCTTAAGTGGTGCTCACACGAGACGTAAGGTAGGTATAGCCAAGATGGCACAATTCTGCGTAATTAGTATGGTGGTGCTCAAACATGAGACCTAATATATTTAAAAAAAAAAGTGCTCACTCTAGATCTGAGGTAATACCAAAAGATGGCGCATATTTTTATTTTGTTTGGTGGTGCGCAACGTATAAACTCATTACAAAATTTTAGTAAATTTTTTTTTTTTTTAAATTTAAT
The DNA here is from genome assembly GCA_949318235.1 of Ecdyonurus torrentis. Classification (NCBI taxonomy): domain Eukaryota; kingdom Metazoa; phylum Arthropoda; class Insecta; order Ephemeroptera; family Heptageniidae; genus Ecdyonurus; species Ecdyonurus torrentis. The sequence goes on from OX439129.1 coordinate 25,509,459, forward strand.
TAATTATTTACACATATATATAAGTGAAAAATTTTCACTTTTGCCTTACGTTCTATAAAACACTGGGCTTTCACAGTACGCTGCTTGATTTGACGATAAAATAAAACACAAATACCAATTGTCATTTATATATAAGTAATTAATAAAAACACTCAATTTACAGTTCTTTAAAAAATTCGTATACTGTATACACACTGTATACTATAGCAATATATTTGAGTATAGTTCTTCAATAAGAATATTGGTTTTGTCAAAAACGCAATAGGGAAAAATCTTGATGATACGATGCGTGGCTAAGTGGTACATGATTACAGGATAATGATTCTCGCATCTGCAGAATACACATGAATTTCTTATATATATAGGTCTATATAATTCACGTGAATGCTCTTTTTAAGAATTTGTAAAAGAGGTGTGAATATAAAAATTACAAAAGTATAATAGAATCTTATATATTACTTAAATCAAGTGAATCGAAAGATTTTTCGAGCGTAAAAAATGTTTCTTGTTAACTTTTGAAATGTGCATTATTAGCCATGATATTCATTCGCGCGCCAAAAAAGACCACATCTGCTCTACCCATATTACTATATAAACTTATAAGAGCGATACTACTTAGTTTTCGAAATGAAATAAAATTGAAATCCGGTCCAGTCCTAACTTAAGTCAACGTATAATATGGTTTATATTACATTGACACGGTAGCCGCCCTCATAAAAGGTAATGGACACGAAATTGTTCATCAATGAGGAGCATTATAGTGTATTAAAGAGGTCTATAATATAGCATATTTCTAACCTTTTGTGTACATTTAACGTCGAGGGGGGCTAAATATTCAGCTTCTCTCTCACTCTCACCTGTGACTTTTTGGCCTAAAAATGAAAAAGAAAAATACAAAAAAAAAAAAAAAAAAAAAAAAAAAGACCGACCATACATTTATAATATATTATATATATCACTCTGGCTTGAGAAAATATAATACATTGCGCGCAGGACACATATTCATACAATTCATGAGCTGTTGGTGTGTATATGATATCTGAAAGAAATGGAAAAAGAACTTCATATTATATTGCAAGAGGCTCATGAATATAGTTCCACTTAAAAAAAGGCTCATAACACCTCCGACTTTTTCTTTCTTTGAAACGAGAAAAGCTGAAGGTGTTTGAAATGGTAGCCAGGTGAAGTTTATGCTAACAAATTGAGAAAAACGATCAAGCATTATTTTCTTTTAAGTCATTCAAATTTGTTCCCACTATATAGGTACACACATCGAAGGGATATATATAAGTGGAAATAAGCAAACAATATCTTCGTCCTTAAGGTTCTCAGTCGGGGTGGTTGGCGCTTATATAAACATCTCTAATTTGCCTCTATTCAGTAATTTGTCTTCTAACAAGCCAAAACAATCTCATGAGCATATTTTTTAAGATAATATACCCTGTTCCGTAATTTATGTATGAGAAATATGTTTTTAGTTTTTATAGAGTTACACAAGAGTAATTTTAAAATAGATAGAATATAGTTCAATTAAATATAATTTCTTCCTGCATATTTTAATATATTATATTATGTATCGTTAATTTCATTTCAGTTTTGCTTATATTTATTTTATTCCCACCCCAGTAAACGTAGGGCACTACCACACAAAATGTATTTGCATTGTGTTCATTATTGATTCAATTTAAATATTATAAATTTCAAATGTCCAAAAACAAAAATGCATTTATCTGTCTAACCGAAAAAGCATGCAGTAATTAAAAATAATATATATATTATTATATATAACATATATTTCATATTTTTTGTATTCGTACTTGCAGTCTCTTCTATCTAATTACAATGTATTGTACTCCATACCTAATACTTATATATCTGAAGATTATTGCTACAAGAATATGTATGCTAGAGATTATTTATATAATAATGTGTTGCGGTGTTCTATATAAGTAATGCCTGATTGTATGTGCATGACCCTACGTCATTTAAATTATGTTCTATCTTGTTGTAATCTTTTTATGTTAAAATGTGTAATGATATTGAATAATTTTAACTAAATAAATAAAATTTATCAGAAGCAGGAATATAACAATTTCAAAGTAAATTAAAAACTCATCAAAAGTTTTTTGATACCTATATATTTATAAAGATCGGATATGACAAATTATACATGCTGCATCGTATAATTTTGTTCTGTTAGAGTAAATTGTGAATTATATACGTATATAATATATAGGAGCTGACACCTGCTGACTTAAGTTTTGATTGAAAGTAACTACAGGTGGGCGGGGAGGAAGTGGGCTCCTCTATATCATAGAAAAACACCACACACCATATAGCAGCCCTAAAGATGAGAGAGAGCCAGCGATACCTGCATTGCAACTACACACTACACACCTGGGTTTCTTTGAGCCAAAGAACGCCTAATGAGCCATTTGTCTTCTATATCTTCATTCATTCTTTCTCAATGAATGACTTTACGCCTGAATCACAAAGCTGTTTCAAAACATATATTTCGTTTATTCATTCACTTTATATTTATACATAAAAATATATATAGCCCACCCATACTCCCTTTCCTGTACTGTACTTTTTTATTTTATAGTTTTATATATATTTTTTTATTATGTAATAAAAATATCATACGGACATTATTTATTTATTAATTAGTTATTTATTTACAATCGGTGCTGTTATATGTACAAAAATGCATGATCACGTCAATCTCAACAACTCAACTTTTAATGAACAAATTTTATTGAAGTGCGTGAAGCGGTTACCAAAATAATATATATATATTATAATAAAAACTTTAATAAATAAAGAATATATACACTTGACACTTGATTATAGAATATTTTAATCCCAACTCTATTCGCGCGACGAAATCGATGTGCTGATGTATACCACACATGCACTCATGCATTTGAAACATTATAGTACTGATTATTATTACTATATATTTTTTTTAATTTGTCGTTGTTGCAGATATATACAGATGAGGCTATTGAAACAATTTTCTATCTAATGTATTGTATATTTGTTTGTTTCTAAATCATGACTAGAACGACGCTTATTTGTAACTTTACTTGTTACGTTACTATATATCAACTGCCTGTATCAATAAAATTACGTATTTCTTCTCATTAGTTTTTAATTTATATATTTTTAATTTTATAGCATTGACTTTGCTGACTATATAATTGGATTAAGAGTGACATTGAAAAAAATAATCTATAATAATAATAATATGATAAATTTAAAACGTATAAATATAATTCTGTACATATAATATGTATCCTTATATACAGTATGTTATTATTTATATGTTATATGTTACTGATATGAGACGATTAATTATTAAATTTTATTATATATATATATATATATATATATATATATATATATATATATATATATATATTATATAATATATATATATATATATAAAATTATATACATTACATATTATGTGATATATGTATATGATATGTATATATTATATATAATTATGTATATATATATGTGTGTTTTTGAAACATATTTTAACAGCTTAAATATTGATATCTTTTATGATTCATTTAAAACAATTAAAAAATCGATGCATGACAGTTTAAATAAAAATAACATAAAAATCTTAAAATTCGAAACAAATAATTTTAGTTTGCATGATGCAACTCTTAAAACTTATGTTGTAGTATTAAATAATTATGATTATTATATATAATTAATGTACTGTGTGTACCTCTAATGTATTGGCGCAAGCCTGTTTTTGGAGGAAACAAATAAATAGAAAAAAAAATAATACCAAAAACTCTCTGCAAAGTTTTTTTTTTTTTTAATTCTTTATTATGCTCAAAACTCTTAACACCTTGAAAGATTATAAATATATTTTTTTCTATCAGGAATAAATACAGAAGTTAATAATGAAATATATTAATTGTTTTATTTTTTTAAAAACTTTTATTAGTGAAAATGCTTGTAATCTACAAAAAAAAAAAAAGAGGTATTATACAGTATAATTATTACATTACAGTATAAATATATTTTAGCACTTATAATAAAAATACATAATATCACAAGTTCATTTCAACACATCATTTCACACACGTAAATTTATCATCATTTTGCATACATCAAAGGTTAAAGACAGTAATTTTTAACAAGAAAATAATTTTCTATACATTATTCACATTGCACGCAATTTCTTTGAGAGCTCAACTTTATGGAATAAAAGTTATTTAACACCTACGCGTGTATGCAACTGCAATATTTTAGGTCTATGTTATTGTTTTTGCTATCATTTAATCTTAATGTTCGCAATTATTGAATAATATCTTCACCAAGGGCGCCACACAGGACCTACATTAGATTGAGTGCTCTGCACTTCATATTCGGAGTCTATTAAGTCACTTTCATCATTAGAATTTAATTCAGCTGGTATCAAAAATGCTAAATCACTATTTGAAAGTTTTGATGGTAGCAGGGTGTATCCACGAGAACCTCTGTGTACCACATCGTGCATTGGGGAAGGAGAGGGAGGCGGTGGACTCGTTGTGCCCGATGATGAACTACTACTACTGGTCACTTCTTCAGAAAGAACTTCAGAGACATTGAGACCAGACATGCATACATTAAGATGGGAAAAAAGACGTTCTCGTAATGCTTCGTCGCAACTTTCAAGTCTAGATAATTCACATCGTACTTCACGGGCACATTCACTGAATCCTGCACGAAATTTTGCACTTCCAGGGTCTTGTTCTGTAATTTTCTGACGATGCAATCGCCTGACGTATTTAACTGTCAACTCTAGGATATCTGCTTTCTCTAGTTTTGCAGGTCGTGCTCCAGGCTGCAAATAATAATAATAATACAGAAAATGTTATTTTTGTTTCTTGGTGATATAACATTTTTATATTGCATTGATTGCATTATACAATTTTGCACGTTTCTAAAATAGTTAAAGTGTATTTTTTTAAATAATGTTTAATATTCTTGTTATATTATTTTCTATAACAGAATATAGTCTAATATAATCAGATTTAGCTTTTTTTTTTTTTTTTGTACAATATAGTATAGCCATACAGCCTATTATATCTTATCTGTATCCAAAGAAAAAAAGTTTTAGAATTAAAATTTTATTTTTTAGTTTTAAAATCTAATCAATATATTAAAAAAAAAAAAAATCATAATTCATAATAAAAAGAAACTCGCTCAAAACTTTTATTATTTGAAAGTGATTATATTATTGTTATATTTAACCTTAAAATAATAACATAGCAAGTGTCAAACAGGTCTGCAATTAAAATACTTACGTTTTTTAATTCTGCGTCTGTGTCTAAAAGCATACTTTTCAGCTCGTTTAGACAATCGTTGATTCTTGCTCGACGCCGTTTTTCCATTAAAGGTTTTCGTATCTAAAACATGATACAGAATTTGCTTTAATTTTGCGCCATAATTTTGCACCTTTTGTTTTTTCTAGTAAAAGAGGCCAGTGATATTGCACAAATAAGTCATTATAATTTCAGATAATACGTTCACTTTGTATATGTAATAAATAATAAATGTGTTATTAATATAAATTAACGTAAATTAATACTATAATAAAGTTTTAGTAATAATATATATATATATATATATTTTTTTTTTTATTACAATCGAGCATTATAACTCAATAATTTCGAAAGTGTAAAAATGTAAAGTTATTTATCAATCATTTCCCTTAAATTTTTATATCATAATATAGGAATAGTTCAGAAAAATAATAGGCACTTTCATTAATGTAGTTTATATAAGAATTCTCATAATACAATTTTTGTTTTATACTTTACATGATCAATATAAATATATATAATATCTATAAGAAATAAAAAATGCCGAAAAATGATATACACCTTTCTACTTTCGTTGACTTTAGTCATCTTGATGATTTGTGAAGTAGCTGCACGTTCTTTCATGTCTAATTGACGAGAGCGCTCCTGACACATGAGGCTGCGAGAGAGGTTTGAGAGAAACTGAGAGGGCAGCTAGCGCGCACTTCTCTCTAAACTTCAGTGCTGTGCTGGCCACGCGACCAAGGGGCTGCCACCTCTGCAGTCCTTCTCACGAGTGCTTGCGCCGCTTGAGCGCATGCCACCTGAACTTACTCAACCTTCATTGGCTATTGGTACGAGATATTGTATAGCATACGTACACTCACAATCAGACCAATAAAATTTAGCAATAAATGTTAAACTTATACCTATATGCTTTTCCATGGTGGTGCGCACTTAAAAAAAAATCATTAATTACCAAACTTCATATAGATGTAACGTGTATGACATATATGCTTCGAACTGATTCCTTTAATGACAAATATGTTGGCTGACTGACAATATTGTATTGCGAGTAATATAATATATCAAAATTTTTTAATCACGATATATATGGCAAAACTCAAGCCAGCATTGTGTTTCAGGGCTCTGAAATCCACATAATATGCTCTCTTCATAGCGCCGAGGTTTGCGCATCTAAATCTTTTTATTATAACTTTTTGTGGTATATATCATATGACATATTATGTATATATATGAAATGTAAGTCAAATAACCAATTTAGAAAATAATTAAATTGCTTAAAAATAACTTATGTGTTTGCTTAATATAATGAGGAGATATTATAGAAAAGACAATGAGGAAGGTGAAATTTTTTTAACCCCCATTTTTCATGACATTTTTGAAAAGAGCGTTAAAAAATTTTGAGGTGGTATTTTTCCTTAGAACGATTGGAGCATGGGAAGTATTTTTAATTAAATTTTTGAAAATCAACCTAAAAAGCCTGTGACGTCATCAATCGGGCATTTATTATGGAAAGTATTGACCATATATATATATATAGAAGGTTCAGTAGCCAGTTTTTTGAAATCCTGGGGACGAGCTGATTTCATTAAACTATGGTAAACGAATCTCGAAAGATTTAGTATTAGCCGAGAAAAAAGTGGACTGATGACGTCACAGGCTTTCTAGGCCGATTTTCAAAAATTAATTAAAAATACTTCGCATGCTCCAATCGTCCTAAGAAAAAATAGCGCCTCAAAATATTTTAAAGCTCCTTTCCAAAAATATCATGAAATCAAGAAAAAAATTTCAATTCACCTTCCTCATTAAACTCTTTGGGATACGGTATATAATTGTTTGTCGAATAAAGAAAATGAGGTGTAGCAGGAAAGCAATGTGTACTTTGTCTTCCAACTCTAGGCACTTTTTATAGTCCACGAGATACTATATCGCCATATCGGTCGGCACTTGAACCACAATGTATAATAATTATAAGCTTTTTTTTTTTTTTTTCTTTTTTGTTACAGGTGTTGATAAGAGCGTCGTGTTGTCGTTTTTAATGACTTCGCGCTAGCTCAGGGAGATGGAATTAATGTAAGCATAATATACATCATGGAGGGAAATTTATATATAGGGTGTGTATGCATTCATGTAAAAGTCAACACCATGTTGGATCACTCAATAACATGGGCGGCATAGGCAAATAAATCATTTTGCTATAGTTTAAAAATACACTGCAATATTTTTGAGACCATTGATGCTGTAAATATGTTGAATTTTTAGTATCGCAAGTAAATGTGTGGGAAAAATAACAATAACAAATTGCCTATAGAACGAAGTTTGTCCTTTGCCAGTTTAAAAATACTAAAGCAATATTTTGAGAGTATTATTTTGATCCTGTTAGGTAGAATATTAATATATCTCAACATGGCTATATACTATGCATTGCATATATGTAAGAAAAATAATAATAACAACAAAATAGCTGATTTCCCAAAGCCAAAAACTAAGTTTGTCCTAGCTGAGCAATGTTTTTCATTGATCCACTATCGCATCGAAGCGCATTCAGTATGACGTCATGCGGAATCTGTAATCTATAGATCTGTAATCCCTTTAATCTATAGGGTGTATGCGCATGACATCATATTTAATGCGCTTGGAGGCCATACACTTGAGTGTAGTGAATAACATATTATACTCATCTCATCATCATCATATATACGTATAGGACAAACTTCGTTTTAGGCAAATTTCTTTGGGAAATTGGTTAAATTTTTGTAATTGTTATTTTTCTCACATATAATATAATTACGAAACTAATTCAACATATTTACAGCATCAATGCTCTCAAAAATATTGCAGTGTGTGTTTTTAAAATGGCAAAATTATTTAATTATTTTCCTATATATGCCACCCATGTTATTAGTGATCCAACATGGCGTCGACTTAAACATGAAGCGATGAAGTCATTCTAAGTGATTTTCGATGCTCTTCTTGAGCAATGAATAACATTGCTCAGCATAGAACAGTTGTTTTTGGCTATTTTCTTTGGTAAATTATCTATTTTTTGGTCATTATTATATAGTCATTTATATTATTTTTCTTGCATATACATTGATGAGGTACTAATTTATAACCTGTTAACAGCATCATAATACTCTTAAAACAAATTGCGAAGTGTTTTTAAACTGGCAAAATGAGTCATTTTCTTATACCAGCCAATGCTATTTAGTAATCACTATATAATGACGTCGACTTTAAAATGAATGAAACCAAACCACCCTATATTTTGCCTTGCAATTTGCAATGCTCACATAAACTTTCAAACTTTTTGCCACCAAAACCCATGATGCAGTGCGGCGCGCATGCGCGTAAATAGTTACAGCTGTTTTAGAAAAACATCAAAGAAATTTGATAGATTTTATTTTAGTTTCTTAGTACATTTGGATGATTTTTAGTTTACTTGCGAACTTTAATTAAAAAAAAAAAGGACTTAGACTTCCATCACTATCTGCCTAAAATGCTGTCATCAATAGTCAAAGATCACCAGGCTAAACAGGCTGAAAGAAAAGAAATTCAAGGTATGTATATGCATGCATTACATATGCTATGCATACATATATGTATGTATGTACTATGTATGTACTTATACATACTGTATATACTATATACTCTATACATACATACATTATGTACTGTACTGTATGTTATGTATGTACATATGTACATACTCATACTGTACATATCATACTACATAACATATATATGTACATATTACATACATACATATGTATATGCAGCATATATGTATGTATACCAAAATTTTTAAAAATATTGCAATGTATGTATTTTTTACAGAACTAAAGAGGAAAGATGCAATTAAAGCTGCTAACGATCTAACTCAAGCTTTGGTTGACCATCTCAACGTTGGGTAAGCTATATGTATATATATTCACCATCAGGGGCGTATCCAGGATTTTGCGACGGGAGGGGTCCAGCCTATATTGAGCATAGGAAAAGGGGGGAAACCACCCCCTTTTCCTATGCTTTTTCAGACCTGACGGGGGGGGGGGGGTCCCGACCCCAACCCCCCCCCCCTGGATACGCCCCTGTTCACCATATTTGTCATAATTTTAGGAATGGTAGGGCTTTTGATAAATATATGTACATAGAATAATATAAAACGTACATAAATGTTAAACATAATACAGAGGTATAGGTATAGGCATTTGTATAAAATCTCTTGGCTTGGCTTGTGCTGGTATGAGTAACTAAGAAAATCTGATACATTTTATTGTGGGAAGTAATAATTCAAACTCCTTTTGTTTGTGTAAGATACATATCTTTTCTTTATAATTTATTGTTCTGGGTATTAGTACATGAGTATGTATATATATACATATGTTACATATCGATGCCTCCGCGTCAAAAGCGAGCATCTACACTTTCCAGATTTCCGACCAAACGACTATCTACACTTTCCGCCGCCGAGCATCTGCAATGTTAAGCTTATGGCAGGTAGTCGAGTTACAGCGCTGCTCGGAAAGTGTAGATAGTCGTTTGGTCGGAAATCTGGAAAGTGTAGATGCTCGCTTTTGACGCGGAAGCATCGATATGTATATACATACTCATGTACTAATACCCAGAACAATAAATTATAAAGAAAAGAATTTAAATTTTATTTAGATTGTTATTCTATATCTTGGTATTGTGTTCCCAAAATTGCCCACCACTAAAATAATACAATAAAATGATTAGTGGTAATTACTCAATTATTAATTAAAGGGTGAGTGTGGGCTGCTGACATTATTTTAACATTTGCAACATTTTATACAATAAGAGTATTTTTTTACTTCAATTTAATAGTTTAAAATTATTTTTACAGGTGTCATCTACACCTCTGGACAAAAGTTTCCGAATGATTTGTATAGGCACCCCGCAAACAATCTCTATGAGAAAACGCAGCGGCCACCTCAGCCCCGTTCAGAAATTTTTGTCCAGAGGTGTAATCTAATGAAAGCACTAAAAATGTATTTGTTTCTAGTGTGGCACAGGCTTATCTGAACCAGAAGCGTTTAGATACAGAAGCTAAGCATCTTCACCATAATGCTACTAACTTTGCAAAACAGACACAGCAATGGCTGCAACTGGTTTCTAACTTCAGTAGTGCCCTTAAAGAAATAGGAGATGTTGAAAATTGGGCTAAGAGTATAGAAGGTGACATGAGAACAGTTTCAAGCTCATTGGAATATGCATATAAAGGTGAATATCTGCTGAGTAGAGACTTACAGAAATAAAAACATTTCTCAATATTATTATTATTATTATTATAATATTTTTTTTTGTAACTTTTGGATTTTTATGAACAACATATTTTGACGCATATTTGACATACTTAGTCAGGGGATATTGCTGATTGGTGTAAATTTTTCTCCATTGTCCCCTTGATAATAAAGAAAAGAATAGAATGAGGGAGACTATATATATATATATATATATATATATATATATATATATATATATATATATATATATATATATATATATATATATATATATATATATATATATATATATCGATGCCTCCGCGTCAAAAGCGAGCATCTACACTTTCCAGATTTCCGAAAAAACGACTATCTACACTTTCCGAGCACCGCTGTAACCCGACTAGCAGCCATAAGCTTAACATTGCAGATGCTCGGCGGCGGAAAGTGTAGTTAGTCGTTTTGTCGGAAATCTGGAAAGTGTAGATGCTCGCTTTTGACGCGGAGGCATCGATATATATATATATATATATATGTGTGTATAATAATAATAATGGGGGGGGGGGGGGGGTAACATATTCTAAAAGAGGACATTGCCCTGAATTGGTTGATATGTGACATTCAATTTTTTTATTTCTTTAAGTATTTTTTATTAGTTTTTGAAATTCTCAAAATGACGTCAAGGGCTGCATCTTATGCATGCTTGTGGGCATAGGGAAAAGTTGCCGCCTGTGACGTCATTTCATGACATTTAAAAATTAATTAAAAATACTTAATGAACTCAAAAAGAAGAAATTTGTATATCTGTCAATTCAGGATGATGTCCTCTTTTTGAACATGCAATGAGGAAGTCTACACGAAGTTAACCCCTAGGTTTGAATACGTCATTAGAAAGGGAAAAAGTAGTAGATAAACTTAGCACAGGCAATTACCTGCAAAATTTAAGTTTTATTTAATAAAAGAAGAAATAAAATAATTCAATTCCCAACCCTTTGCCGACTGTGACGTCATTTGTTTACATCCGATTTTCAATTGTCTTCTGGATTTCATGCAACTGCTATAAATTCAAAAATTTTAACGGCCAACGGCCGCCTTTCAACAATGGGATCGTTTGAAATCCAGAAGACAATTGAAAATCGGATGTAAACAAATGATGTCACAGTCGGCAAAGGGTTGGGAATTGAACTTTTTTATTTCTTCTTTTATTAAATAAAATGCCACTTTTGCAGGTAATTGCCTATGCTAAGTTTATCTACTACTTTTTCCCTTTCTAATGACGTATTCAAACATAGGGGTTAACTTTGTGTAGACTTCCTCATTATTTTTATTTTTATTTTATTATTATTATTTTTTTTAGTTTTCCTCATTACTATTAAGGGCCTTACCACAGTAAAAGTTCTATGGTCAGGTTGAGGTCTCACATGGCACAGAGTTTTAGTTATAAAAATGTTCATAACATGCATAGCATACTAAATAGGCTTCCAGATGTAAGCAGGTTTAGTTTGTTATTTATTATTTTTTTTCCTATTTTTTATTGCTGGAAGCTTTTAAACTAAAAAGTTTGAAAAATAGTGATTCTGATACAACGTACTGCTTATATATTGCACAACTGTAATAACTGATAAGATATTTTACCATTCAAATTCAGCACATATTTCTCTTATAATAATAACATTGCAAATTTAGCGCTAGTTTTTAAATGGTAAAATATATTATGAAGGTCGTGTGTACATACAATTATTTACAGTTTCTTTAATTATAAAAATAGAATAACAATTAAAATAAATTTATAAATAATAAAATCAATAAACAAACTACTATAGAGATGAATAAACATACCTATGTTGTCTTTTCCAGTCACTCAAGAATCTACCTAAGAATCAGAAAATCTTCAGGGTATTCTCATTCTGATGTTCTTATTGCTTCATTGTAAGCTATGTGTGATCCTCAAAAACATTCCATGTGTAATTGAAAACTAGTAATAGTGAGTGAAATTGAAATCCCAAGCTGGATTGTGTATTCATATATGTAAAATAAATAATAATAATAAATCTATTAAAAATAATTCAAGCTTTAATTAATGTATAGGCCTATTATATAGACAAAATATTTACACTAAGAATTAATATGATTTAAAACATTTATTATTATTTACGAACATTAGTATTACAAGATTTACAAACCTGCGTATAGCATATAATTCATTGATCTATTTGCATCACATATTTTACAGTACTATATTTTACTTTTTACTGTAAGAAAAATAAAAGTAAATACTAAATAACAAAAATGTTGTGTGTTTGTATGATAAATAAATTATTGTCTGGGAGGAAATTACAATTACAGCATTTAATGTAAGGATTATTAACTAACATTTTTACTGTGTGTGATATTAAAAAAAAAAAAATCAAGAGTATAATTTTGTCGACTTATATAAAATTGAAGCTTTTTCTCAAAAATAAGGTATTGCAGGTAATCAAATCATAGGCTTAATTATACGTTATGGAATGGTTTAGATATATTGCTATATTGTTCTTTTGAAGTCGTGTGCATTTATTATATTATAAGAAAAAAAAGGCTTCTTATAATTAAATTATAATTTTTTTTTTCAATTATCCTTTTATTAGTATTCATAAAAGTTGCAAGACCTTTTAACTTCTTTTCTTGCTATATTTTTGTGTATTCATATTATACACACACACACACACACACATTTACACATAATAATAATAGCACTGTCAAAATCTGAATAATATTCAAATCTGAATTACAGATAAGAACGAATCCGGAATCTGGAACAAGCAATCTGGATATAACAGGCACAATTTTATCCAGACTGCAATTTGATCAACAAAGACGGAACCAAGAAAAAAAAATCTTTTCCAGGAGGAGAGCTACAAAAATCAACTTGGATTTACAGTTCATATTTATCCACTTATCCAGAATTTCTGATCAGGATTTTTTTTTAACCTGTTGAAAACGGAGCACGTCATATTACGTGCTATATAGTGCGGCTGGGCTCTCGCGCCGACATACGTAATATTATGTTCTGACTGTGCTAAGATTTAAGATTTTACTATGGCAGGGTGGAATTGTAGTGTATGTAGAGAGACCAGGTTAACCGGATCTAAAAACGGATAAAATATTTCGAATATAATATAATTAATCTGGATATGAATATAGTGAATGGGATATAATATATTATTATTTTTTATTATTATTATTTTTAATTATTTTTATATTTATTTTTTTATTATTATTTGACAGCACTGTGGCACTTATATAATTCAAGTTCATTGGAATATGCATATTAAAGATGAATATCTGCTATAGTGTAATTAAAAGTTATATAATAATGCAACCTGAGCCTGAGATAGTGCTCGCATACTCATATATACATGCCATACATATTATTTGCATTAGTATGCTAAGAAAAAGTGTCACCGGCACGTACATAGGCCATTACCGCAATTTGTAAAATATAGCAATGGGAAAAATTATTTTGCTGCGCAAAGTTATAACAAATGTAACATTATACGCTTATGTGGAAAACACATTTTTATATAGATCAGTGGATTTTTGAGTTATGAGAAAAAGACTGAAGACATATATAAACACTAATATTACGTGTTTTTAAGGTATTTCGATAGATTATAGAGGTAATCCAAAGAGAATATTTTTATTAAATACCAGTATAAATCATATCATTTACATAAATATATATAATTAATAAATAAAATTAATTCATATACATGTATATAAAAAATACACAAAATACATCTCTCTGTAGAAATTTTAAAAAGTCGAGTCGAGTGACAAAAAAAAGCATATCGAAAAGAATAAAAAATGTCACATGTTTTGTATCACGTGACCTTCAATGGCGGCTCTGCTCTAGTTATGAAGTAATTTGTATGCGGAGTTTTAAGTTAAATAATGATTTAAAGGTCGCTATGGAACACAAAATTAGGTTCTCCAGTGCGAATAGGCTTCCAAAATTGTACATTCACGCGGCTAGGATTTTAAAAACTGTCAAGACTGAAGGAAAGGGTTTGAAAAATACCTTGTATGCACATGACAACTCCCATGTGGTATGTTAATAGATAGAACGTGTATTTTTTTTTCTGATTTGCTAAGGTCCACTATGCCGTCCACTTTCAAGCAAATATTTGTATAGATCGTGTATGTATGTATGTATATGTGTAGGTATGTTTGATGGAAAGCGCGCTTTTTGGATTCTTTGCATATGTATGCATACACCGTTACATATGTACTGTGTCCGTGTATACATATATGTATGCATGTTTGTGGTGAAGGCAGCTGACTTGTAACTCTGTACTCCTCACCGAGTATAGGTTCGAGCCACTCCAGCCACTGTTGGGTGCGTATGTGCAGTGTGAGAGCACAACACGTTGCACAATGCATGTTTACATGCATTCCATGATGTCGTCACACAGCATTCGGTAGGTGCATGATCGATGTGACTGCACCGACCAGCCTGCCTAGACGATTCCACAGTTTCTTTAGGCTGTCATGGTGAATGCCGGGCTGTGTACTTAGGCCGTGGCCGACCTGTGTGTGCTTTTCCATTAATTGGAAAATTCTTACCTGTCGATAAGACAATAATGCTGTTCGTAAGCCCTGTTCTCTGCTCCCAAAATGACGATCGCCTTTGGTTATTCAAATGAAATGCGCATTTTTTGGTGCAAGAGAACAGGGTTTACAAACAGCATTAATGTCTGGACTGGGATTGGTCTAGCACAATATGACAAGCAAAAAAAAAAAAAAAAAAAAAAAAAAAAAGTACCGCATGGAAATTAACAACTTGCACGACTATAGGCTGAAATGCAACACTAAAATTGCAAGTTATTCATTTCATTTTGGTACACTCCTCCCGAATAAATCTGACAGGTTGCGTTAAAGTTTCCCCATATATTTAACATTTGGAGATACGAACGCTAAGGTCAAATTTATTCGAGAGAAGTGTACATGTACACTCCTCCGGTCCTCCCGAATATATCTGACCAAAGCGTTAATCTTGCAAATGTTAAATATATGGAAAAACTTTAATGCAAACGGTCAGATTTATTCGGGAGGAGTGTACATTGTAACATATCGATGATGTTGCGAACAAAATGTGTAACTTGTATTTTATCAGGCAAAGCAAAATGTGTAAGTCGTTTTTTGTCACGCTAAGCAATATGTGTATCTCGTTTTTTGTCACGCGAAGCAATATGTGTAAGTCGAGCGCCATCTCCATTACGTTCGGGAACGACTTACACATTTTGCTTAGCTTGACAAAAAACGAGATACACATATTGCTTAGCGTGACAAATAATGACTTACACATTTTGCTTCGCCTGACAAAATACGAGTTACACATATTGTTCGCAACATCATCGATATGTACATATCGATGCTTCCACATCAAAATAGAGTATCTGAATTTTCCACCAGCGCGGCAAGTGGAGCATCTGCACTTTCCACCATGGAGCATCTGCAATCTTAAGTAAATGGCTGCTAGTCTACGCACAGTGCTGTGTGGAAAGTGCAGATTCTCTATTTTGATGTGGAAGCATCAATATATGTATACAGTACATACATACATATATGTACTGTACTACATATATATTTACTGCATACATACAGTATACACATGCGCATATGTAATGCATACATATTACAAATATTAATTACATGCAATTATTTTTAACTTGTACATACGTGCACACTTATAGGTGGATGATATATAATACATTTTAAAGTTAAAGGCATTTGATCATTTCATTTCAGGACATACAAAGATGTGGAGGCTTAGTAACAAAAGCATTAGAACACACTTTAGAACTTGACAAAATGCACAAATTTATTAAAAGTAAATACAAAGGAGAAGCATACTTTGATGAACATAAAGTTTGCATATTGATCACTCAATTAGTATGGGGGCTGGGTGCCCTTCCAAACACAAAACATGATTTGTTAATACTACTTAATCAATATGAGAAAGAGCTGCTGGATATGGCAAATTCAACTAGCAATGAAGAAAAATTGAAAGGTAATTTAACTAATAATTTTGTATTTATTTTCAGAATAATTGGTGATGGAAGGCAACAGAAGTAGCAGTTCTCCTGTTGGAGACGACACTTTGATGCACAACGCTCGTGTGCTTGCGATGCTATTTCTATATAGCATGTTAATGTTTTCCATACCTTTTGGGTCTTTCTATGTGTGCAAATATGTACTTTTAACATATTTCCAAGTGGCAGGTTTTGTAAACACTGTGTGGTCAGTGGTAGCTGCTGTAGCAGCAATGTATGCAATTATTCTAACTTATGCATACAAAGCATACCGAGAGGATGCTGAAGAAAATGCTAGACAAGCTAGACAAGAGCTGAACAAATCAGATTAGCTTCCACAAAAAAAAAAAAAATAATAATAAATAAATAAATAAAAATTGTAATGAATTGTTGCTTGTTGTACTCTTAAGTAGTAATCCATTGTACTAAATAATTGTATTAAAATTAATAATCAAAGAAACGTCATGTGCTCATACAAATAATATATTTTAATTGTAATGCATTTTAATGAATAATTCAATACTTCAAAATAGGAATGTAGCACAATTAATTTTTAAGATAGAAAATAAATTAAGTACTGAACTGTTAAAAATTAATTGTGTGTGTAAGTATATTGATTTATTACCATTTGAAGATACTAATTTTGATTATAATTTACTACAGTTGAAATTACAAAGTAACTACAGTATATTACATATATAGTGGTAAAGTATATGGGGGTATAGTGGTAGTGGTATAGTGTTTTTTTCTGAGAGGAAAAAAAGTTATAAAACAAAGAATACTTTTCTGCAAGCATGACTTGTAAAATCTATGACAGTATTAAGGTATTAATAGTAATTTGCTTTTCATTAGGTTAGTATGCTTTGCTACCAAGAGTATTCAATAATTAAAGCAAGTTCAAAAATACTGGAATTATAAAAATGTATATAATATTGCTTATATAGGGTTTAACTTAAATAATTACTCATTAACATGCAGTATTTGGTGTGCCTGAAATTAAATTAAATAGTAGAGTTAAATATAATTAGAAAAAAATCATTGCAGTTGATGTGTTAAAAAAAAATAGAGAGATTAGAGCTCATTGAAATGAAAATTAATAAAGTACAAATATTCTCTCATTTATATATTGGGTCTTGGGACCAAATGTTCCAGTGTAGACAAGTGCTACATAAAATAGACATTAAAGGATGGGAATATTGTGTCCATAAAATACTATATACCTAGTATCTTGCGTTCTCACAGTACAGCAAAGACATAACATTATGAAACAGCATCAGACTTACTGGTAGCCTTAGGCCAGGTTCATCCTGTACAGACTTTGCCATATAATAATAATAAAATCTTTGCCTTTACTCCAAGGCAAAAAGTTTTTTTTTATTTTTATTTTTTTTTTGTGGGAGAGTATGTACAACTCTGGCCATAAGTTTGAGAATGATTTGTATAGGTAACTCGCAACCACACTACGCTATCTTTATGGGAATATACTGCAGCCGCCGCTGCCTCGTTCTTAAACTTTTGAGCACAACTGTACCTATGACTCATCATTAAGGCTCGGCAGAGAGCCTTTTACAGCTAGAGATGGTTCACACCACATCTGCTAACTGTCTGAGCTGAGGAAGCAAGTAAAAGTGCGCGGACATGATGTCCTCCCAGATGTAGTTTTTTTTAAAAAAATTAAGATATACTAGTTATATTGTATTTTAGTGACACAGTAAATTGACTATAAATTATAGAATATTACCCTTTTGTTAATGTTTAATTCAATGTGCTCTAATCTCTACTTTTTTTTATTATTATTATTTTTTAACGTATAAATGGCTATTGATGAGATTTCCAGCTCTTTATATAAAAGAGATATGGTTAAAATGCGTTAAAAATTAAGCTTTTAGCCGACAATATTTTATAGTAGAGGTAAATTGTTTTATTCATTAATTTACATTTTGCGTAAGCTTTTTGTACATATTTGCACAATTCTAGTTTTAATTTTCAATTTGGGAATGTTAAAAATGTAGATTTATTATTATTATAAGGTATATTGTTGCCTATATAAATTAAACTTTTTTGAACTATTTACTTTTTTGAATTACACCAGTAAACAAAAATACAGTACATGGAGCTATTTTGTATGATTAATTGGGCTTTAAAATATAGTTTGCAAAATGTTACATTATTTCAAAATTTTAAATAAATAAAAAATAGAAATTTTGTTCTTTTTATAGAGTAATACAGTAAACTCGCAATTTTGTGAATTTCTAAATTTTGTGAAATGCTCAGTTAGGTCCGAAGCAGACTTCAATATAAGCATGGGAAATGTTACAGCTCTCCATTTTGTAAAATGGTTTTTTTTTTTGGTCCCTTGGGATTTTACAAAATCAAGAGTTTACTATATTTAGAAATTATTGAATTTGATTTATATTATACATGTAAAAAACATGTTATTATAAGATTAAACCTAATGTGTGTAAAATTTTCTTTTTTCTTTTGGTGTGTGTTTGTGATCTCCTTCATTTATATGTACCATTCCATTTTTAAATAAAACATTTTAAAAAAATCATTGCTTGGTATGGATTTTATTATAATACTCCTTTAATCTTTATTTTATTAATGAATTCTATGCAATTGTTAGCACATTTATTAATATTTTTATACAGTATAATTGTTTCATAGGATATTTTTTTACTTTATAATTTTTAAATGTATTTTAGACTATAGAAATAGTGGTTAAAATTCATATCAGCAATGTTTTTTTTATATATTTTGTCAGTTTTCTCTCTGCAAGTTTTAAGAATTTATTAGTGTTTTGATTGACTAATTATAGTCTTAATTTGTATTAATCTTCCAGTTGCTCTGCCACGATATGCCAGGATAAATGTCCTGAAGACAACAGAGAATCATGTGTTGAATCATTTGGCAAGTGAAGGCTGGGTAGAGCAGAATGCAGGAACTTCATATTCAACTTATTTGAAATATCTTGCTAAATTGAAAGAACCTTATTTCATTAGAGATTTTCATTATCCAGAGATTTTAGCATTTCCAGCAACAACTCGCCTGTTCAACCATCCCCTGTGCAAGGAAAATGCCCTTCTTCTTCAAGCAAAGGTACCCTACACTTAGCTTATTTTTATGTTAAGTATGTTTTATTTGAAAATATACTAAATTAAGGGATAGAGGAAACCAGCAAGTGCCTTGCTATAGTGAAGAGTGAGTCTTATATTTTGACAAAAATCTTGCTAGCACAGAGATAAAAAACTAACACATATTGGATAGCTTTCGGTACTAAACTCCAAGGGAAAACGTTATGTGTGTGCCTTCTTCAGTCCTTACAGACTGAGAGAATTAAAATCATTCAAGATCATTCATAGTTTCTCTCGGAGTCTGTAAAGACTGAAGAAGGCATTGGAGCTTCTTTTTTTCTTGGAGCTTAGTGCCAAAAGCTACCCAATATATTATGTGATAGTTTTTTAGCTCTGCGCTAGCAAGATTTTCTTTGAACTATGGGACTCTCTTCAATATGGCAAGGCCCTTGCTGGTTTCCTCTATCCTTTTCTTTTATATATTATCAAACTAACCTTGATGGTTTATTTTTCTTAATTTGCATTTTATGTTTATTTCTTTAAGTATAACTACCTTAAGAAAAATGCAGTACAAAAGTAAAGAAAGCATTTTTTTAAACATGCCAATTAGCTTCTATAATATGATAATTTTAAAAGGAAAGGGTAGAGGAAAGCAGCAATGGGCCTTTACCATAAAGTGAAGAAAGTCTGATAATTTGATGAGAACCTTGTTATGCACAGAGATAAGATAAACACCATCTTGATAGCTTTTGGCACAATGCTCCTAGAGAAACATGAGTATGTATTTATGCCTTGGTCAACCTTTTCATAGAGAGATTAAAATTTCTTAAGTCTAAAAAGGCTGGTGAAAGCATACACAGTACACAATTACTAAGTTTTTCTTAGATTATTGTACCAAAAACAACCAGGTTCTTTCTGGCCGTAAGAGCAAGTCCGTGATAGTGTACGTGCCCCCTTCCCCCTGTTTGGAGGCCCCTAAGGTCTTAAAAAGGGGCGTAACCAGGTTGTTATGCTCCTTTTGTGGCTCCTAGAGGGTGTGTTACACTCGTTTTGTGGACGAGGCCCCTTGAGTGCCAGTCCGACCCTGAAAACAGCCAATATGTTTATTGGATCTCTTAACATGGCAAGATTTTTACAGTAGTGTGGGAGTTTTTTCACTTAAGGCCCTTGATGTTTACATCCTCTATCTTTTCTGTTTAATTTTATCATATCTAAATGGTTTATTTTCTATAATAATTTCTTATATATAATATAATAATGACAGCTGTGAAATATAAATAATAGTACCTATAGTTTGTTTATTTTTATTATTATATTTACTTGCAATATGTTTTAATTTATTAATATTTCATTTTTAGTTATTTAACTTTATGGTGTAAAAATGCCAAACAAAAATAAAAATTTGTTTCTAGTTGATATAATAATGTCATCTAAATGAATACAGTACTGCATCGTCAGCAATGTTATCTCCGAAGCTTTTTATACTATAAAAACTACAAGTGTTAATTGTATATGTGTAATATATTATAATAAAAATTACAGGCTACATGTGTGCCAGTGAAGTTACTGAACCCAAGGCCAGGTAGTGTTGTGCTGGATATGTGTGCTGCACCAGGAATGAAAACCTCACAGCTGGCTGCACATATGAATGATATCGGGTAAATTAGATCTTCTTTATTATAAATAAGTGTTATATTTCTTATTAATAATATGAGCTTTTATATATTCTTTACCAATAAAAATAGCAGCATAAGTTAGTTGTTGATGACAATTACGTGCAATTAGACAACAGAAAATTTTCTAGAATGGTACATAAAGGAAGATGATTATTTATGAAATGTAATAGGAAAACACACAATAGATAAAAAAAAAAAGAAAGATAATTGATAACAAAAAAATTAAGGAGGAGGGATACATTGGGTTTTATACTGGCATCTGAAAGGTCATGCCACCTCAGTCAGCGTCAAGCAACAATTTATCTCCAATATTTCTCACTTGTTTTTTCTCTTTATTTGCTTTGTTTTGTCACATATTGATATTATTGCGAACAATATGAGTATCTCGTTTTTTGTCACGGTAATCAAAAAAACGAGATACACATATTGCTACGAGTGACAAATAATGAGATAGCCATTTTGCTAAAAGTAACAAAAAATGAGATACACATATTGTTTGCAACAACATCAATATTGTATATTTTTTTATAACATATTACAATTTTATATTTTTCTTGGGATTTTAGAGTTATTCATGCTGTTGAGCAAGATCCTGCAAGATATGCTACCCTGGAGCAGATTTTAAAGAATTCTGGAGTCACTTGTGCAAAAACTTACAATAATGATGCGCTATCCATCAAGCCTGATTACTTTTCTGATGTCACTCACATCCTTGTAGACCCTAGTTGCTCAGGTTCAGGTATATATTTTGCAGTTGTCTTATTTATTTAAACGTTTTGCGGTGATCATTATAATTGCTGATTTTGAAAGTAGCTTACAGTTTTTACGTAATTTTTTTTTATTTAGAAATAAATTAAAACTACGATTTAAATAAATATTTTTTTGAATAAAAAATAGTAGGTAAAGATAATTGAGACTTAGGACCAAATGTTCTAGCGTTATATGATTACTAGATAAAATAGACATCAAAGGATCGGGATGCTGTGTGATTAAAATAAATTATACTTTGTACTTTCTCATGTGCTCACACCACATCAAAGGCACAATACTATAAAACAGAATCAGACTTACTCATGGTGTATTTAGTGTATTGTGAGAATGTGAGATACTCTAGGTATATCCTATTTTATTGGCACAGTATCCCCATCCTTTAACGTCTAGCACTCATTTGGATTCATTTGGATTCATTTGGATTCAAAGCCCAGTGTATTTAAACTAGAGAGTCATTGCGCTCTATTGTTTTCAATTCTACGTTGCTGTTATCTTTATCTACTATTTCTACTATTTATTATAACTATATAAACATATTATACATCAAATTCAATGTTTTTTGTTACTAATTTATTTATAAATTAAAACTGTGTTATATACTTATCTGATGTTTATATGAACATAAATAATTTCTTATTTCATGAAATTTATTGCATTTACAAATGTATTTCACCTATAAATGGTAATATACAGTATATGGTACAAAATTTATTATTACCTATTATATAATGTAAATCACAGAAACAAAAATAGTTTAACAATTAAAACATGTTACATGGAAAATGATATAATGTAAAAATGGTAAATGGTAACATGTATTAATGATAGTAAAAAAAAAAAATAATAATAATAATAATAATAATATTATTCTAACAAAATTATTATGTTTTTTGCAGGTATGGATCGAGTAGAAATGGCCCCTAAAACTGAAGAACAAGTGAAAAACTTATCCAAGTTTCAGTTTCGTATCCTTTGCAAAGCCATGTCATTCTCTTCTGTGCGCAGGATAGTGTACTCAACATGTTCAGTATTTGAAATAGAAAATGAAGCTGTAGTAGCAAATGCTTTAGCATACCATGAAAACAACTTTAAATTAGTTGATGCATGGCCTGATGCTACCAAAGGTGAGCTTACAAGAGGTTCCTCGTCATACCTTGGTGGAGAATTAACAATTTATTTTCTTCCCAAGAAAGACTTTAGTACAGGTTTTTTTGTAGCAGTCATCGAGAGAGTCTCAAAGAAGAAAGAAAAGAAGAAAAATAAAGAGGATGTTAACAAAGAAACAAGTGTGGATATTGATACTGATCAACAATTTCATACTGAGGACCAAGAAAAGAAGAAATCTAAATATTACAATGGTGCTACACAATGCCACAAAGAATTAAAAAATGTAGAAGAGGTGGAAGCAGATCTATGCTATCCTTCTGACAAGAAAGAAAAGAAGAAGAAGAAAAAACAAGATTCTGTGGATTACAATAGCGCTAAAGAAACGGAATATGAGGATACAGATCAACATTACGTTACAGATGTCAAAGAAAAAAAGAAAAAGAAAAAACATAATACTGTAGAAGACCTCATTGCATCAGAAGACATAGCACATGCTGATCTTGAAACACAGCAACAAATTCCTTGTGATGTTAAAGAGAAGAAAAAGAAGAAGAAGAAACATAGTTTGGTAGATGGCAATGGTAATGAAGAAGCTCAAGAAATAGAAGATTTGAGTGGGGATTGTCAAATTTCTACTGATACAAAAGAAAAAAAGAAAAAGAAAAAACATAATACTGAAGAAGACCAAATTGCATTAGAAGACGTAAATCAAACTGATCTTGAAACAGACCAACAAATTCCTTGTGATGTTAAAGAGAAGAAAAAGAAGAAGAAGAAGAAACATAGTTTGGTAGATGGCAATGGTATTGAACATGCTCAAGAAATAGAAGATTTGAATGAGGAGTATCAAATTTCTACTGATGTGAAAGAAAAGAAGAAAAAGAAAAAACAAAACTCTGAACAAGACCACATAGCATTAGAAACTGATCTTAAAACAGACCTACACATTCCTTGTGATGTTAAAGAAAAGAAAAAGAAGAAACATAGTTTGGTAGATAGCAATGGTACTGAACAAGCTCAAGAAATACAAAATTTAAATGTAGATTGTCAAATTTCTACTGATGTGAAAGAAAAAAAGAAAAAGAAGAAACATAATACTGAAGATTGCAATGAGAGCAGCACACAAACACAAGATGACTTAGAAGAAACAAATACTAAAAAGAATAAGAAGAAACAAAAAGAGAGACAAGAGTATCTTGATTCCTTGGAAAGTTCACATAAATCTTCAGTAAAATCAAAGAAAAGAAAAATCTATGTAAATGAAAACACTTATGAAAATCTGAATACAGAACAAGAATCTACAACAGAGACTTACGTTTCTGAAAAGAAAAAAGACAAGAAAAAGAAACAAAAAACAGACAATGTTGTGTAAATTTATATTATACCACACAAAGAAAAATAAATCCAAGATAAGATTTTCTCTCTCTCTCTCTCTCTCTCTCTCTCTCTCTCTCTCTCTCTCTCTCTCTCTCTCTCTCTCTCTCTCTCTCTCTCTCTCTCTCTCTCTCTCTCTCTC
Source organism: Ecdyonurus torrentis (assembly GCA_949318235.1). Taxonomy (NCBI): domain Eukaryota; kingdom Metazoa; phylum Arthropoda; class Insecta; order Ephemeroptera; family Heptageniidae; genus Ecdyonurus; species Ecdyonurus torrentis. The sequence goes on from OX439129.1 coordinate 25,534,256, forward strand.
TCTCTCTCTCCTATCTAAGGTGTTCCTATCAGCTAATGCCCCAATTTTCCCGATCTATTTGTGTGTTTTTCTATCAAATCTTTTTATTTGTCTTCTACAAAAAGAAATGTATTAAATGAAAAAAAAAAAAAAAAAAAAGTTCAATGAACTTGTAATTCTGAATTGCTACTTTATTATTATTAATGTTGATCTTTTGCATTTGTCAATTTTTTGTTATTTACTTCAAGCTAATACTTTTCATTTTTGTCATGAACAATAAATGATTTCAATAAAATTAATGAAGCAGTTGTTTTATTAAGATTTTAATTGCAGTTAAAAAAAATTAACGTAGGACCCTCACTTTATTCATATAAAGAGTTGAGTTGCTGCACATAATTTATTCCACAGGAGGCTATGACATGGGTATTTCAATGTTTAAATTTGTAATGGGGAAAAAAAAAAAAAAAAAAAAAAAAAAATTATTTCCAGAGTTTTAAAACAAACTTTCTAAAATTGAGTTTTAAATTGCACATTATAAATGAATTAATGTCCTGTGAGACTTGGAATCTCTAAATGACAGCTTTTGTTTGGCTTTTATATTTCACTAAAGTAAGTTTATGTATTTTTTTTTTATATTTTTTACTATCCATATCAGTTAAAGAAAAAATAAATAAATAAAACTTATTTTTTGTCTACTTTTTTTTTCTTGAAACCTATTTGATTCATTTTATATAATAGAATAGAACTTATAATATGGTGATTAATAGAATGATAATGCTCTTGACTTTTCCTAAAATTGACATACGTATATCTGGTTGAAATCACAGAATCAGTTAATTGTTACTTTGAATAGTTTTGGAAGAAACAAGTATATAAGAATATTAAAATAGAAGTCTATTTTTGAATATATCAATAAAACAGAATAATAATCGACATGTTAAAAAAATTTAAAGATGAATAAATAGGATGTAAGAATACAATATACTGGTTCTTTCTTTCTTTCAATATTTTATTCTCGGGATATTTTTCTATTCATAGCAGACTCATTCTGAAATCGTGCGGCTTTTTGAAATTCATTATATAGTTATAATGAATTTGATATTTTTGAAATAAAAATAGCTTTTAAGTATAGAGTGACTAAAAAGTCACGCATGAAAAAAAAAAAAAAAAAAAGGAAAAGGAAAAGAAAAAGAAAAAAGGTTGAGAGCAAATGCTTTGGCCTTGAACAGAAGTTGTTCTTCTCTTCACGACGTTTCGCGTTCGACGAATAACACCCCGCCACGGTATTGCGTTTGAGTCCAAAATACTAGCAAATACCTCAATCACGTCGAACCTATCTACACATCAAAAGCAAATATTTAATATGCAGTGTATGAAATCTTCTCATTTCATTACACCCTCTTTTTAGTTCTGTATTATATATTATATATATAATAAGCAAATTAGAATTTTTAAAAAGTAAAAAAAAAAATACTTTCGAGCTTTTTTTTACCCTTATTGGTATAAAAGCACTAGCATACATGTGTCAGGGTACCAAAAGGGTTCCCATGAAAACAGACCTATGTTGATTTGTTTATTAACACTTGCAACAAACCCTTTTCTTTTTTTTTCTTTTTTTTTTTCTTTTTTTAAGATGAAATTCTGTTCTTTGAAGTCTGGTTTTTGTGAAAACTTTTTTTTCAATACTTTGCATCTAATACCGATTATACGCACAAAATTCAAACTGAGATTTTTAAAAATGAACAAATTTTAATTTTATGTTTGAACGCACCTAACAACCTTTGTGCTGTAATTTGTCTTTCAAAATGTCTTGATTTTTATGAGCACTACAGCATGTATATGTATATTATGATATGATAACCTGCGGTTTGCGGTGGGGTCATATAATTATATGCGGGTATATATAATTAGAAAAAGTCCATTTACAGCCTTGCATGTTTCATTGAATTTCAATTGTTTTATTATTATTATTATTTTTGAAAGATACACAGTAGGAATGGATTCTATGCAAGAATGTAAATAGGAACTGAATACTGAATAGTTTTCACATCTTATATATCCTTAATTTTTTTTTTTTTAGGTAAAATACGAATTTGTCAATTTTTTTTTTCATTTTTCAATGAAGCGTATTATAGCGCGCTGGAAAAGCTAAGATTTAAAAATGACGGATACTAGATAGTATCACTAGAATACAGTACTATATACAGTACCATTATAATACTGGATAGTAGAATTTTTTAAAACCGATATCCTCTATTGAAAATTTTGCGTAGAGGGTTGCATTTTAATATGTCGTTCTTATTTATATGATATGGGTATATTTATTTAGTGGGTATATGTACCTTTTTTGGCCTCGTAATAAAAACAATTTATTGTTATTATTACTATTTGAGAGTTTGGGGGCTAGGAGGTTGGTGTGTCAGATTATGCAAGCTATATTTATTATTTTTACTAACATATGTTGCAAATTTACACCCCTGAAACAAATTTTTATTATTTTGCATGGTGACGCAATTATCCCGGTAAACATAATTTCTTTTCTTACTTACAAGTTCTTAAGTATGAGTTTTAAACAATATTTTAATGAAATAGCAAAAAAAAAAATAATAATAATAATAATTAATACATGTATTTTCTACTCTAGTTTTATTAAGTAGTATGTTATGGTGACCCAGTCACCGGGAAAAATGACCCATATTACCAAACAGGCAATATTATTTGCAGTTTCTAAAATAACAAATCATAATATCTACATAACCATAACCTTGTATCATATACGTTAAAAATTATTACCTCTTATTTCTTACTTAAAGATTCGCTTTTTTTTTTTTTTTTTAATTTGTTATTTTTTATGAGATAATCGAGTTTTTCCACCTATTCTGGAATTAGTTATACTACGATAAAAATTTCTATTGCATATGCTGATGCCTAATATTTTTATTAATTGAGTCCGTGAATTTCAGATCACTTGCGATCAAAACCACGCATCCAGATTATAAAGTTCTTTAAATATGAGCTTCAAATGATACTTTGAGCAAAAAATATAATATAAATAATGAAATATATTTCATTGAAATATATTTCAATATAATAATATAATATATTGAAATATAAATAATTATTTAATTTTATCACGCCTAATGTTCTATTTAGTAAATGATATTTTACTGGAATAAATATTTAAATGTAATCTATATATATTTATAAATCTAAAATAAAAATTTATATTGCATATTCTGATGAAGCTTAATATTTTCATTAAAAAATATGCATTTTTCAAGTTGTTAAACTAAGTTATAATTTGGGAAATGGGATATTTTGTGATAAGGTTTCCGTGTGTTGAAAGTATATTGACATAAATGCAGCGTCGATTTTTCGTTTTTCGTCGTCACTTTAAAAAATGATTATTGAAAATATTTAAAATGCTCAAAAAAAAAAAAAAAAAAAAAAAAAAAAAAAAAAAAAAAAAAAAAAAAAAAAAAAAAAAAAAAAAAAAACAGGAAATATACCATTTAAATTAATTATTAATATTGATTGGTCATTAAAATATTGGTCATGTCGAGTCATGAGCATGAGTACGATGATCTTTTTTCAGAAAATGTAGTGTATATCTTTTTTTAACTTACAAGCTCACGGTCAGATGTCAGTGCGTTTTTTTTTTCTTAAAATGCATCTTAAAATTTCGCTTTTTATTTTAAACACTCTGTATTAACATATCTGCATTTAAAGTGCTATTTTACAATAATTTTTAGAAATTATGAATAAATCGTAATTTAGACATGATTTTTTTCCTGAGGATGGCTGGATAATTGAAGTATATTATGTGTAATTAACATTGTCTGGTCGTCAGTACACATATAGGGCATTTATTCTTGCACAGTAATATTATTAATAATAATATAATAAGAGGAAGAGGGTACCATTTACCAATAGTAATGATAATTTCTTACAAACTTTAATTAAGTAAACATAAAGCAAAAGTTTCATTAGCATGTAAGGAAATACAACGAGTAAAATTTAATTAAAGGGAACCAGATTGAGATTATAATTTACAGAAAACAGATAAAAATTTATTGTGTTAAAAGAACTTGAAAGTTATTTCAAGTTTGCATGATAAGAAGATTAATATCATAGATTATTATGGATTATTCATTTTATTGAGTATATTCATTTTTATTGTATCAAAAAAGTTTTAAGTTAGACATTTGATTGATAAAAAAGATGATAGAATAATACATGGATAGATTTGAAAAATTGTGTTGTTGGAAATTGAGCTGTTAATCGACAGGGACGTCTTGCATAATCAGAGAGAGAGAAAGAGACAGACAGACAGACAGACAGACAGACAGACAGACAGACAGACAGACAGACAGACAGACAGACAGACAGACAGACAGACAGACAGACAGACAGACAGACAGACAGACAGACAGACAGACAGACAGACAGACAGACAGACAGACAGACAGACAGACAGACAGACAGACAGATAGACAGACAGACAGACAGACAGACAGAAAATATTCTTACTCTGGTCCGAAATTAAACGCAAGAAGCGTTTGTAAATTGCTAAGGGGTGTATACTTTAGTGAGAGCTCATTATTTATACTTACGCTCGAACTTTATAGGGGTAAGCTAAGTTGGTGGTTTCGGACCGGGATAGAGCATTCTCTCTCTCTCTCTCTCTCTCTCTCTCTCATTTTCAATTAACAGCTCAAATTCCTAGTTCCCATAAATTTCAAATCTATGTGTCATTCTATCATCTTTTTATCAATCAATTATCGAATTGGGTCTGAAGTAAACTATATATAATATTTAAAGTTATGACAAGTGACAAGTGTCAAAATTATAGTCTGGCAACACTTTTTACGTATATGTTCTATCCAGAAATGAAAATACTGATTATAAAAAATATTAACATTAAAAAAAAAAATTTCAAAGGAAAAAAATCGTAACTAAAAGTCATTAAAAAAAATTAATTGAATTAATTGGCTTCTCATTAATTAAATTTCTTTTGGAAATGTAAATTGCTTTTTCCCTAATTCAAATTTGTGTTACACTTCAAATGCGCTTCAATGCCATAATTGAGCAACGAATAACATTGCTTACAGCATAGGATAAACGTGGGTTTTCGCTATTTTCTTTAGAAAATAAGTATACTGTAGATATATTTTTTCCTCATTGTTATTTTTCTCGCAAACTTAAAACCTAATTCAACTTGTTAATAGTATCAATACTTTCAAAATTATTGCGAAATATTTTTAAACTGGCAAAATGTGCCATTTTCCCATACCGGCCCATGTTATTTAGTACTCACTTATGGCGTCGACTTTAACATTAATGCAACCACGCTATAGCCACATCATTGGGGTGGCCTTCTTCTTTGGTCTCAATTTTTAAATTTCCCACAGTACCCTATAATATAAAAAAAAAAAAAAAAAAAAAAAAAAAAATTGAAAATACAGAAATGTGAGGAAGGTTAAGTAGCCAATAAACCGGGGTGAGCGGTAACACTAATATATATTCAACTCAAAAAACCTCAGTCGATTTAAATCGGGCATGCCTAAAGAATCGCCTATTGTCACATTTGAGAAGAAGGGGGGCGGCTGGGCGATACCGTAAAAGGTCGAACGGCAGGTAACTCAGGTTTTTTGAGTTGAATATACTTGCGTACATAATTGTTAAAATGCTGAGCATTAACAGAAATCCATTTTCGTGACCAAGAAGCCTAAGTTGTTGCTTTTTATAGCCTGGTCCATAAGGGTTATCAGCGCGTAATACTACTGAAAACTACCAATGGATCTTTATTGTGAAGTAAATGTGAGATACCTAATGTATCTGTAGTACACAAGAACCTGGTTAACCTCTTTTTACTTGGGATCGACAGCTGTCGACTTAGTCCCTTTACCTTCGTCCTGTGTATTTAACACATTAAAGACGTTGAACCTTAGCCCCGCGACAATTCAAACACCTAACACAACCCACCTTACAGAAGAGTTAATACATTACTTTTTATACTTATAAAAAAAAAAATAATAAAGGAATAAATCTTAATTAAAAGACATAAAAAAATGATCACGGCATGGAATCTCATTAAAAAATAATTGTTTAAAAAAATATATTGCTTTAATTTCTCCCCCTAATTCAAATTTATGTAATTTTTTTTCCGGGAAGTTAGTAACTCCTGCAAGAGTAAAAATAATATTTTTAATAATAACAAAATTTCCTAATTCTCGTCATCAAGCAGGAGGTGACATATATGCGTGTAATATTGGGTATATTTTTGTTATTTTACTGAATGAAGATCAATAATTTGAACCTTTCAAAATTATAAAATTTGAAAGAGCTATCCAAACCTACCCGGGAAATTTTCATATCAAGTTAAAATAAAAATATAGTATAAAATAAAAATATCAAAAAAAGATTTGATATAAAAAAAAATCAAATACTTTTTTTTTTTTTTTTGCTTGCCATCATCTGATTTTAATTTTTGTCAATAATTAATTTTTGCTATAAATAGAAAAAATACATATTTTATGATATTTGAAGAAGAAATTTATAGAAAATTTAATTAGAAGGTGGTGACAGTTAAAAAATGTAGTTAATGTTAATACCCTCTATCACAAAATATATTATTTGATTGATCCACTTTAACTTTCAAATACTGTTTTTCAACATAAAATTTAATATTTCCAAGTTTTTTTTATTATTTTTGCGCCAAGCATCAACGGGCCCCCCCAGAAGCCGACGGGCCCCCAGAAGTCGACGGCCCCGGGGGAACTTTCCCCTCTTGCCCCCTGGTAGTTACGCCACTGCAAAATGCCATTTTCTTTCCTTAATTATCAATTATCATAAATTAGAAATGAGCAATTTTTTTTTTTATAATTTTTTTTGTTCGTGTATAGCTCAATGAACATTTAAAAGGCATGAAATATAAATTTTGTGAAACTTCATTTTAGACTCCCTTAATAAGTGAAATTTATAGTAGGTATCATGGAGTATATAAAGTGGGTATTATATTATATATTATGCCTACACAATATACATATTTGTACGCTGCGTTACTGTTTTAAGTTTTCCAGTCCTATATTTACACGGCGTAGCTTAATGAAATGTAATCCAAGTAAGTTTAATATATTTTATCGTATAGAATATAGAAATTATATACTTCCATAAGGAGTCTTACTTGTTAGTTTTTTCTTTCACTTTTTTTTCTCCATAAATACTTTTTTTTTTATAATAATTCTATTCTCTTAAAAATGAACTGTACTGTTCATGCAGATGAAAATTTTCAGAACACTTTCACAATAGAGATTCACCATACAACCATTTTTTTTTTGTTAATGAGCAACCAAAATAGATTGAAAATTTAAAATAGCCAAATAAAATGCTAAAAGGTTTATTGTTTATACCTACACATATTTTAGGGTATGTGTATAATTCCAAGCTTTTTAAGATATTTACTTCCAATATAAGGTGATATTTTTGTGTAAATATTTTCATATAAAAACACGCAGAATTACATAATACAGTGTATTATATTCTATTGAATATTTTGAACAGCTATAGCTTTTAGCTGCGTGTGATATTACTAATACGTTAAGTAAAAGATTTCATATCTTTACACATTTTGTAATGAGTTTTATTAAAATAGAAATTTAATTTATACAATTTGAACGTGCTATATAAAAAGAAAACAAAATTTTGTTTACTGTACTATTTAAAGATTTTAATCTTTTTGTATTTCAAGCATAATAATAACACGTTATTATTTATTACACGTACCATATACATTTGAAAATAAAATATTGAACTAAAAATATAGAATGTTGATAACAGAAAAAAAAGAGACCAGTATAACATAAATTTTAATTTGCATTTCAAGATTAAAGATAAAAAAATGTTAAAAAAAATCATAAAATTGTTTTTTATGTTTTGTAATTGAATGAATATATAATTTATATGCATACTGGCGTTTCAACGTTGCAAATAAATATCCTTTAACCTATACAAACTCTAATTTTATTTTATAAAACACTAGATTTTTAGAATAATAATAATATGTCTTCTGAAGTAAAGATTTATTATATATTGTGTTATTGTTATCATGCATAACACGGAAGAAAGTTTCAATTAATAGCACACAGTCTATACAAGAAGTAGAAAAATATTTTTATTAGTATTATTTATGAATTCATTTGTTTGTTAAAACTATAAAAATATTTTTCTTTATAGATATAGAATTTGATAATATGTAAATTAATGTATTATGGAATTTCAATTTTAGAACAATATTCCCGACTATACATATATATGTATATATTAAAAAAAAAAAAAAAAAAAAACTAATACACATGACATTAAAACACGTTAGATTATATTTTGACAAACTTTATCATTTGGTCTACTTTTTGATGATGATTTTTCTGTAGCTAGTGTGTGGCTATTTGAGTCACCACTGCTCATTTCCTTACTTTCGTGTTGTTCTCGATAGCGTGCGTGTTAAAGGCAACTAACCCACTTTCTTCGTGACTCAATTTTTTTCTACGCCTGCACCTAAAAGACGAACGGTTTACTTGACCCTTTCTCTTGCCTTGCCGCTTTCTGTATTACACCTAAAGAATTTCACAAAAAGTATATATATGTATGTATTGTATATATATATATATATATATATATATATATATATATATATATATATATATATATATATATAAAGTATGAAAATAAAAAAGGCAGAGCAAAAGAGAATGATTAATCTTGCAGAATCTCAAAAAGTTGTTTTATATCTGATTATATAACATGGCATTATTCCCCTTGAAATTTAATTTTAGTCTATTTTTTTCCTCATGATGAATTTCTATTGAAAAAAATGTTAAAATACTGTGTATTTTGACATTGCATATATAATTTTCATATATAATTCAATGCGCTTAAAAGACATTAAATATGATTATTAAATAAAATGCCAGCTTTAAAAAAAAAAAAAAAAAAGTTGTTTAAAAAATTATAAGTTTAATCATAGAATCTAAACTTATAGTAAGTCCCACACTATGTAGCCATAGTTTAAGAGTTACGTCTATATATTTCATACACTGTTGCTTTATTAAAAGCAGTCCTTCCTCAGTTACGTAACTTTTCCTAGTAATACAATTAGAATGTTGTTCTCCTATAACAACGGCTATTTTCTATTAGCCATAATTACTTCGTATATTGATCATATTTTTGTAAATAGTATATCTTATAGTCACGTTCACACGGTGCAATCGTTTCAATTTTGCAGTAAATATTATAATCAAGCAATCTCCATTTTTAACACCATAAAATTTTCACGCAATCTACTTTATTGCATAGAGTACATATTGCTTCGTGTAATAGCCGTGACTATCTAAGAATAGCATCTTTAAAAAAATCTAACTAAAATAATCTTACTATAAATTTAAATTTACAATATCGATTGTAACTAAAATAACTTCTTTTGCGAATAAATATCAAGAATCTTTCAATATTACGTCAATGACTAAAAGAAAAAATAACGTAAATAAAATAAAGCGAAATATATAAACTTTTTACATGCATAGTATCCAAAAAGCAGAAAATTAGTTGTTGTTTTTACAACAATACTCATTAATTATATTTGACTAAATTTTAATATTGCATCTATTTTACCAGGACCATTTTAACATACGAGATAAATTACGAGCGCAATTAAAATGTACAGGCTGTAAAGAAAACTTTGCTTTTAAAAAATTTAAAATGGGAATTTTAGTTTTTGACTCTGTTTCTTTCATTTTATCGTAAAATTGCTGCTCGTTTTAATAAGTATAAAAATGTCCCACTTAAACTAACATTTAAAATAATAAAATAAATCTCTTCATAAAAACAAATAATATTTTATTTTGATAAAATTAAATTTAATGAATTATGTAATACAATAAAGGTAATTTAAAAACATAGTTTTTATTTATTACTTTAATTAATAAAGCAAAAAAAATATATATATATACATATAATATATATATTTATATAAACTAAATATAAAAAGCGTTTAAATGATTAAATATTAATATATTTACATGTTATGTCATTTCTCTTTATATCAGATATATTTTTTTATAACTATCATTAAGGACACTAATTACAGTATGCAGTTACTATACAGTCAACCCCCTTTGAAGCGACCCACTTCTTATACGATATAGCTTTATTAGTGTCCCACCCGTTGTGGATAACGTTATAGCTCATACAAAGTGTATGTAATAGCTGTCAAGAAATACGTCACGCATACCAAAAAGAAACTTTCATATTATAGAGAACGATATGTTATACTGCATGACATTCATATATTGTTGGTCCAAAAGAAAGACTTAGAATTGAGATAATATTTGACCCAACTTTTATGTCGATTTTCATGTCTAATAATCCATTATTGTGACTTTCTTTAAAAGTTAAAAAATATATACATTTAGTGACATACATTGTCTCAAATATATAGTATTTTTTTTCAAGCCACTTACCCCGATAGTTGTTTTATAATTCTGAATATCAAATATCTTTATAGAAAGTCAATTATGTAAAATAAAAATGTAGGTTATACTGTACTTTTTTTTAAACTCCTAATGGTAAGTACTTTCTGAATATATTAGGTATCATGATATATCTATTCATTGTAACATATAACAGAGTATAAGTAATTAAGTGTAAGTAGATATACTTTTGTAGCAATATGTATGATAAATATAATAGTATATTATAGTACTTAAGGTTACATTTTTTTTAGCATTTTTGTACCTAGCAATACAGAAAATCTAGTATAGAAACCATCTATTTTTATTTATATGTACCTTAATGTCATGAGGAGGATGTGTAGGAAAGAAGATTATAATACTGTAAACAGTGTTTTACTCACTATTGTATAATAATATATTATACCATTCAAAATTTTGCACCAAATTTACAATATTATTCTTATGAGAATAACACACACTGCATTTAAATGGTATATAAAATATTATGTATATTATCACAGTTATGTATACATGTAGGCTTATGTCAATGATATTTAAATTATAAATTTATGAGATCTTAAGTCTCTCTTTCAAGATGCCAATTATTTTAATGTACTTACAAATATACCCATATGTAAATATGTGAACAAACAAATTACAGCCTTATTTTTATTTTCATAGTGAAATGTCCGATTATAATATTGCAAGTAAGAAATTTGAAAGATAATATACATTGCAATTAAGTTAAAGATAATTTAATGCAAAGCCAATTATACACATTTTTATCATGCAACATATTTTTTTTAAACAAACAAAATATGTATCTATATAATTTTTTATATAATTTATAATATGTATTAAGCTATAGCAGTAAGTATAGTAGCATTGTAATCATATTTAAACGCATGAATATATGATTTTGATTATGAAACAATCGAAATACTGTAAAAGTATTGTTAAACTTTTACAGAACGAATCTGATAACTTTTGAAGTTTTTTATTTTTTATTTATTATTATTATTAATCTTTATTTTTTAACACTTTATATACTTTGGAAAAATGTTGTTGATTTGCGGTATATGCAATTAATAATAATAATTTTACTATACGTATTTCTTTAAACACTATATAATGCGCAATGAAATATATTTACAGTTGGTCCAGAGAAGACGAAGAAAATAGATAGTTAGTAAAAAAAAATCAATCTAAACATTGCAGAAATAAAAATGAAACGCAATTAAATAATGCTCTCTCTTTCTCTCTCTGTTCATATGTATAGTTCATGTGTATTTTATTAGCCTGTAGGAAGATTCCACGCAAGATAGTGAGCATAGTGCATTGGAATCTGAGCCGGTGTCTGTGAACTGTCGTTATATCTTGTTTTTCCATCTTCCTTTTAACCACCAATCCTTTGTAAACCTATCGTCTCTATGTTTTCCATTAATTTATTACAACCAGGTATTCATTGTCATTACATCCTCATAATCATTCACCACGTGGAATGCGCGCAGAAGAGTACATATTGGCCATAGGTCAGCATAAATAAGTAAAGTAGGAATAGTGCAGAGTGCAGAGGTCTATCGGGTGGCATATATAGAGTTTCAATCCGGGGCTTGTCTGCGCCGACTTTTCACGGATCTTGGATGTGGACGTCTTCGGCTCAGACTTCTTCATAATCTGTTACTGTTCCACTCAGAACGACGGGACAGTTTACATCTCGAGGAGGAGCCTTGCCTGGTCAAATTGCTGCTAAAGCAGAGCCGCGACTGGATTACATTAATGTGCATGTTACCCTCACGTTTTAAGGCACATGAAATCGTGGATTAGTAAAAAGACGTTATCAAGTTATCAAATCAAATTAAAAGTTTTATTATAACCTATATAGTCCTAACATATTTTGATTTGCTAAGCTAGGATGTATTGATTGCTTGAATGATACCAACAATAAATAAGTCATTATATGTTTTATTTATATATGTTTTATGAGACCTAATTTATTCATTATAATGTTTACATATATGTATCTCGACTTAGATATTATAATATATTTTTATAAATCCTTGAATTTCCGTTTTATAATGAAAATTTATTCAAAAAACATTTTTAAGAATTGTGTTGCATGATATTAATCTTTATGTTCAGAAATAAATGTTTTCGTGTTTTTATTTTAATTGAAAATTTCTTAAAGAATTCTTATAGAATAATATATTAAATGAAAGCAATAGTTAAGAATATAATTTATAAAAGTAAAATAAGACCTTGGCTTTGGTTAATTTTTAGGTCATCTTTGATTTTACGCATTTCTCAATGATAACAATCTTATATTCTAAGAAGCGCAAGTAAATCATGGCGACTTCGCAGTTTTATTTTGTAAATGTTAATTTTCATTAAAAAAATAATGATATTTTTAATACTTCTTGGATTATTCAATATAAATTAAGCATAAAAAACTGTGGTATTAGACTTTTTTTAAAATATATTTGTGGATAAAATTGATTTTTGTTAAAAATAATGCATCATTACATTGTTAATTTTTTTTGTTAGTACCTGTTCAGGACAGTAAAAATTTCACCACTTCAATTTAAAATAATAAATTTTAAGTTTAAATAAAATTACTTATTACATTAACTAAAACTTGTAAACAAATTTTAAGTGTCAAAATATGAAACAATCTTATTAATTTAAAGAATCAAACATTTCGTTTTGAGAAAAATAGCGCAATTAAGAAGAAATGTTTTTTTTTAATTGGAAAATATTAAAATAAATAAATATTAATAAAAACTCAATTTATATAATTAAATATTAATTATCATATGATTAAAATATATATTTAATATATATTTTAAATATTTAAAATTGGAAAAGTAATGTTAATAAAGGGAAATGTAATAGTGAGAAAATTAAGATAGCTGTCTCTTATATGAAGTGTGATTTTGCAAGAGTACTTTCATCATTTTTTATTTTTTAATTATTATTTTTAAATTGCTAAAATATATATTATATTCATAATATCTTACTTTTAGGGATATATTTTTTATGGTAACAATTTCATAGCTTAAATTTATTGTTACTTATTTATTGGGGAAAAATTTAATTTTCGATAATTTGAAAAGCTTATCTGTGTAAAATGTGGAACAAATTGTATTGGACTATTTTTTTTTCTAGATGAAAATAAAGTAAAAAAATTAAACTGAGAATTCTCATTTATGCGGAATGACAAAAAAGTTTTAAAAATACAATTTAAGCAATTTAATTTTAAGCATTTCAAAATTATTTTTAAACTAATTACTTTAGGAACGGTTGTATAGCTAAAATAATTTTGGCATCTGCAATTTAGAAAATAAAGGAATTTCAGTGCCATTTTTTCCTCTTCAATTTCAATTTCAATTTCAAAGGGTTTTTATTGTCAAACATTATACATAATACATGGTAAGTGGTAAGGCACAAGTAATTAAACCATCGGCCGTCTCAACCCCAAAATATATTAAAAAAATACAAGAAAATATACAATATACTATACTTTTTTTATTTTTTATTTTTATTATTTTTTTTTTACAAGTTTCTTAAAAAATTCCACAAATAAGGAAAGAAAAGAAAACAAAGGGTTTATTGTATAAAAAAAAAAAATAAAAAAAAAAGTTCTTTGTAATAGAAATTACATTATTTTGTGAAATAGAAATGTTTGGTAGTTGACAAAATATTGCATCATTGATGTAATGTATCGTAAAATATTTATTAACTTGCTACCTCCGTTTTGTTATTAATTATTACATAAATTTTGAAATGTATCCTGCAAAGGTAGGCAATTTGTTGAACAGATGTATCATCCAGGTTGCATACATTCAAATTTGGCAGGTGCGACATGTATCCTAATAGGTAGGCAATTTGTTGAACAGATCTGTTCTCCAGGTTGCATATATTTAAAACCTGCAGGCGCTAGTAACGTTCGTTTCCAGAACCTATAAAGAAAGTATTTTTAGCATCTACCAACGTCACAAATTGTAGGGTGTAATTGGGTCACAATCGATCGTTATTATAACTACACGACGCAAGAACTTACACATTTTTTCACTGCATCATCAGAATGCAATATTAATTTTATAATGGAAGTTTTTAAACATCATTTTTTCGATTAATTAATAATATTGTAATAAAATTAAGTAATAGAAAGTGTAATAAAAGTTAAAGAAAGGTGTGAATCTTGACACACAGCTGTCAGCTCACGCTATACAAATTCTTGGGGTCAAGCAACTGTGATTCAAAACATCCTAATTATTACATAGTGTCAAAGAAGTCACGTGTAAATTACATATTAGTAAAGGCTGCTCATCCGTATATCGATCGCATGGGCGTGAATGAAATAGGTATATTACGAGTACGATTGGTTGTTCGTTGTGTGGAGGCGGCGGTCGCGCAGCCGAGTTGATAGCTATGTAAAGTGCGTCTACAGGTCGCGCAGCCCCGCCCCGCCCCAGTATATATCGCGGCGCTGCTGGAGATTTGACCTAGTAATGGCGTTGACTCCAACAAGAAGGACATGGTAACAAAGTCTTCTGAGTCAGTAGATCCCGAGGTAGTGAATAGAGCAGTCTCCAGAAATTCAGGTAGACTGGATAGCAGCAAAGGAACCAGAGTTTCCACAAGGAAGAAAAGCACTCTGGAGGAACCGCAGCAAAATAAACGGAAAGTTAGTGGGACTCGTCGTTCTGGAGGTGTAGTTGGAGTAGGGGGCGTCGGAAAAGCGACTTCAGAAGTCACCGAGGAAGATGCGCCACGTAGTGACGAAAATATGAACTCCGAGAAACTTGAGCCTACCGAGGCCGATGAAAGTGAACCTACTGCAGGTGGTGACGAATCACCAGAAAGAGTTCCAGTGCGTTCAAAGTCGCGCGGTGCTGTAGAAATTGTTCAACAGGATTCAGATTCTGAGCCAGACGAAGACGGTGATCCTCCGGACACTGAAGACGGTGGACCACCTCAGGTAGAGGATCGACGTCCTCAAGGATATTGGGGATATAATTCGAGACCAAGCAGTCAAATGGGAATGGCTGAAGAAGCGCCAGTAGCTCCAGCGCCTCCACCGCAGCCACCTGCACGATCCAAAAGCCGCATGCAAAGTGCAAAAGATTTGTCATATTGGCGGGCAAGGAGAATTGTTTTTTATAAAAATGGTGATCCGTACTTCCCAGGAGTGGAATTTCGGTTTAAGCCCGGTAGAGATATTGGTACAATGGAAGCTTTACTCGATAAAGTTTCTCTGCGTGTGGATCTCCCTCGCGGAGCACGTTATATCTTCACAGGAGCAGGAGCACGAATAACTAATTTGGAACAGTTGGAAGACGGAGGGGCATATGTTGTTTCATCTTACAAAGTTTTCAAGGTAAGATTTTTAATATTTTGCACCATCACAAGCAACATTTTTACATTATTTAATATATATATATATATATATATATATATATATATATATATATATATATATATATATATATATATATATATATGTATATTGCAAAAATTAAAATACGCCATAATTCCATTTTTATATCAATAAAGTACCGTCATTCATTTTATCTTGATCTTTTTTTCGTCATGACCCACTTTAAAATTGAGGGTTAAGGGTGAAACTGGACGAAACCAAAATAATGATAGAAAAAAGGGGTCACACGACCTTCATATTATGCACGTGGGTTATATATGAGCAGAAGGGATAGTTCACGTCACGATATATAAGAGGGGAGTTTTAAGTAAGTCAACTTTGCAGCCGCCAGTCGGTCTAGCGTGTAGTGACCACTCCAAGATATGAGTGAGATAGTCCCTCGCTGCTCGCATCTCATTAGCGTCCAAGCCACTGACCACTATGTGTGGATCGATAAAACCACCTAGCAGGAGGCTGTGATTCAGCAGTCTAGCGTTCACTGTTCACAGATTTTATCTTTCTTTCCTATACTCGACACAAGCGCAAAGTCATGCAACATGCACGCATAAGTCACTTGGGGTCACAAAGCAAGTCTTATCAATTACGTGTATGGATTTTTTTTAACGACTCGTTGCTCCATATGATGACATTTATTTCTTACGTTACTTATAATTCAAGCAGTGAAAAAAAAAAAAAAAACTATATTATGCTTAATACGCTGTAAAATAAATTGTGAAATTATTTACTTACAAGTGTAAACCTTTTATATATATATATATATATATATATATATATATATATATATATATATATATATCAGGGGCGGCTCGTGGTGTTTGTGACTAGGCAAGCACTCGGTGATAGCCTATATAATCTGGGGGGGTGGGGGGGCAGCCCGCCGCAGGCGCCGATTTTTTTAGACCACGTGGTGTTTTATAATCTTTGATTTTCATAAAAAAAAAATGCACATCTGTACTTTATTTAAAGAAAATAACCATCTTGATTTTTATTGCGAAAATTTACCAGATAAAGAAACTGTGCCTTTAAAAAATATTTTTCAAAGATCGGTAGTGTAAAATTGCGATTTTTCACAAAATCGCACGTTAGTACTTCCCAAGAAATATACAAGCTTTTTTTTTTTTTGTATAACTTTATTTTATAAAATTAATAATTACGTGACTCTTTTTTTATTAATTTCTTGTATAAGATTGAATGTAACTGCAACTATATGGTTAATCGAGCAATTCAGTTTTTTTTTTCAAAAGATAAGAAAAAAAAAGAAGAAAAGAAAAAAAAGAGAAATAAAAAAAGAATATGTAGAGAGAGAGAGAGAGAGAGAGAGAGAGAGAGAGAGAGAGAGAGAGAGAGAGAGAGAGAGAGAGAGAGAGAGAGAGAAAACTAACTGTCGATTAGATGATTGCCCGTTAAAAAAATTAAATACTCCGATTTTAAAATCAGTCCAAAAACAACATGCCCGAAAAAAAATGCAATCTATTTTAATTTAATATCAACGATATTATTATAAGAAATAAAAATTGACAGATAAATAATAATTTTATTTAGCTAAATTCAGCCAAATTTCAGACAATATTTCTACCCTCTTTTTCGGTACAATAGAACATTTTTTAAAAAAGTTTTCAAGGTTATCATGCCCTGCTTAATTTTATTTTAATCTTTTTAATGGAACTTATTGGTTAAGTGCGCGGGAAAAGCTAAGGGTCCCCTAATTTAACAACGTTTATAGGGAAAACCGCTTTTTCTTTTCTTTCTTCTTTGCTTCTTTCTTTCTTTCTTTCATTTTTTTTTCTTTTTCTCTCTTTCTTTCTCTCTCTTTTTTTTTTCTTTTTCTTTTTTTTTTTTTTGCGATTTTTGAGAAAAACTAGGCACCAGTATTTAAATGAAAAATTCAATGGACACAGTTTTACGTATTTTAAGCCATATATTTTTGTAAATAATTTTTAAAATTGATATCCTCCATTGAGCTTATTTACTATATATATAAAACACCAACATAAATTTTTGTCACTTTTTTTTTTTTTTTTTTTTTACGTATCAATATTATTTCTAAGATTTTTGGCTATAAATTAAAAAAAAAAATGCTTAAACTTAAAAGACATCATAAAATTGTGCAAGTAAAATTATTTGAAAGTAGAAGGCTAGAAATAAGATAATTACGAGCAAAAAATTGCATTCAATTGTTTCATATAATTAACTAATAATGTTTTTATAAACTGATATTTAGTAAAATAGTGTGTAAACTATTGATTTACACATATATCCAAAGTTTCATATTTTTAAAACACTTTTTACATAACTTAAATGACTTTTTTATGCATATTCTTGGCAGACTGCGGCATCGCTAATAAGCCGTTACGCATACGACAAAATTAAAGTCACACATTTAAAGACAAAATAACACAAATTCAGGAAATGTTTTTATTTTTTAAATCGAACGATTAGTTATTGAGTTATGAAGTTTTTAGTAAGTGTAAGCTCCTCTGAAAAAGTGCTTTCGAGCTCCCTATTCTTTAGCATTGCGGCCTCCCGTATCCCCTCTTTTTTTCTCAACGCTAGCGCTATAGCGGCGTAAGCTCCTGTAGTGAGGTGCTTTCACGATTATTCGGAGGGCGCTGCATACGCGATTTTTTATTTTATGAAGGCGCGCTCTGTTTTTGATGAATAAAAATTAGAAAAAATATAGAAAATTGATAAAAATTAGTTACAAAATATGAAATATAATATTCTTTATTGAAATATGGAATAAAACCTTTTTGTTCGATTTTCTATAGGCATGCACTGCTTGCAGGGCTTACATGCACCAGCCGCCCCTGATATATATATATATATATATATATATATATATATATATACACACACACATATATATTACATAAGTTTAAAAATGTTAAATGGTATATTCCTTGCTTTTAAAGGAATAGACCACAAGAAAGCATTAACACTTATATCACAAAACACATGATGGCACTTACATAAATAACTTGAGCTTGTCTCAAAACCCAATTGTAGCTCCGTAGCAGTGATCAGAAAATTTCAATTTATGCATCCCGCACCACATTTTTTTACTAATTTTTGCATGTTTCTGACGCCAGAAACATGAATAGTCACGCAAATGGCATACTTTACAGAATTTTTATGCTCTCTCGTGGTGCTACATTATCATTCTGGTAAAAAATTTCATCAGTTTTGAAGATCCCATTTCGTGTTTATTTATTAAAAAACACATGTTGTTTTATGTGGTATATGGCTTTAAGGACTTTATCGGACAATAAATAAATGAATAAATGCGTAATACATTTGATAGAACCTAGACACTCTAAACAAGTTTTTACTATTTACTTTTTCGACAATTTTACTTCAATTTTATGTTTTAATTTTGCATATTTTATTTTAGATAAAAGAAAAAAAAATTAGCTTCTTATATTAAGCACATTATAAAACAAATGCATGTTTTCTAGAGTTTACGTGCCAGCGTGTAAGTGCACACCCTACTTTCTTTACCACAAGCATAACTATATTATATTGACTATATTTTTATTTCACTGTAATATTATCTTATAAAATTTGAATTATGAATATTATCAGTAAAATTATACTAAAAGAATAAATCCGTTAGTAAATAATTTTGACCTACTTTAAAAAACACATATCGTAAAAATGTCATGAAATATTATATAAATTATTGAACTTTAATATAAATACACTACGGAGTAAATGATAAGAAGCATTAATACATTTTTCTTTACACGCTCTGTCATTTTTGAAAATTTTAAATTAAAGCATTTAAAATGATATCGTAATTTTGTCAGTAATGTCAATGCTCTCTATATGGAACGAAATGAAAGAAAGTTATTAATACTTACGAATATAAACCTGGAGATTTTGCTATTTTTTCCTGACTTTTATCTTTTATTAAATCAAATGAAGCTAATTGCTGTTGGAGTTTAAAATCAAAATGTCACCCCAGGTTCTCTCTCTCTCTCTCTCTCTCTCTCTCTCTCTCTCTCTCTCTCTCTCTCTCTCTCTCTCTCTCTCTCTCTCTATTTTAGTACAGAATGGTTTTGCAAAAAGTATAAAAAAAAAATTATGTCAGTACACACAAGATGATAATATTTTGTATCTTTAGATGTTACCCTTTTTGATAATTTATTTACCTTTCAAGGAATTTTTCTCAACAAAAGTATTTCTTAAGGTTAAGCGTGATGATGCCTATTATTATACTCCAGCAATTTGGTCTCCTATATACTATACGTAATAGTTCAAATAAAACTTGATCTGTTTTTATTAAATACGGGAGCCTTAACTTAAATTAGTTTCATCATAAAATAAAATATATATATACTAAAAATTAAGAAAACGTTCGAAGAATGAAGCTCTTTAATACATAAGCAATGTACTTTATTATATCGTTGATGGTTTATAATTATATAGGTTATAGGTTTAAAATAATAATTATAATTCGATTGGTATAACTTATATTACTCTAACTAAGACTAACTTATAACTAACTAACTAACTAACTAACTAACTAACTAACTAACTAACTAACTAACTAACTAACTAACTAACTAACTAACTAACTAACTAACTAACTGACTAACTAGTAACTTACATTACAAACTAAAATTTAAGAGATAACCTCTTTTACTATCCACATATTTTCGAAATTTCTGTCTATAGTAGTAAATACTGATGAGTGACCTTGAATGTAACCTTAAAGGAATAGACCAGAGAAAAACATAAGCATTTATATCACAAAACACTTGATGGGATTTACAAAAATAACATTAGTTTGTCTCAAAACCCAACTGTAGCCCCGTAGCAGTGATCAGAAAATTCGATTTATGCAACCCGCACAACATTTTCATTCTAATTTTTGCATGTTTATGACGTCATAAACATGAATTTTTACGCAAATTGCATACTTTACAGTTTTTTCACTCTCTCTCGTGGGGTTACAGTAACATTCTGGTAAAAATTGTCATCAGTTTTGAAGATCCCATTTTGTGTTTATTCATTAAAAACCACGTGTTGTTTTATGTGGTCTATGGCTTTAAAAATTAAATAATACACGGAAAAAATGATTTGCTAAATCCAAGTATATAAATGTACGAATCCAAAATAGCTCGTGCTCAAGTACCTGCTCGTGTGCCATAAATATAATTTAGCAAACACTTACTCTAGCAAAGGTGACACCAAATCCTAGCGCTATGAAAGATACAGTAAATAAATTTGTGGAATTGTCATTTTTTACTAAACAAACGAAGCAAGATTTTTTAAAACATTTTTTAATTAAAAAACTTACAACATAAAATTATTATTAACGTAACACTAATAATATTAGACCATATTGGATCATTATTTCCACCATATTTTTTATGTAAACTTTGTATTGGGCTAAATAATAAAAAAATTAACTTTTTTTTCTATTGTAATTATACGTTATGTTATTTGAATAAATTTATTTATTAACTATATAATTTATACGTTTTTGGCGGAATGAATGAATAAATACTTACAACTTACGTTTCCACTTATTACTATCAGGAATATATTAAAAATGAATATATAAATTTTTATACTAATTTGCTTATAAAGTACATGTAATAAAACATCAGTATATTTATTTTATTTTCTTTTGCTTCTTTGCTTCTTTGTCTCATAGATTCTTTGTTTCACAGTCTCTTGGTTAAAATATCAGCATCATGAATGATATTTAATGAGTGATGGTAATTTGATTAGGGTTACCACGTGAACATATGATAGAAAATGTGTAGTTTTTAAGACATCAATATTAATTTAATTTTGATTAAGAACTAAATATTTAATAGTATTCACTAATCAGCAAAATTGTTACAAAATATTAAATAATTTCAAAAGCTTTAACAAACATGCAAAATGATGTAATCTCACAATTTTCATAATATATTCAAAAAGAAAATATTAAAAACACTAGCAAAGTAAGTAAATATATATTACAATTTTATATTTTTTTACTGAATAGTAACTTTATAGTGCTAATAAATCATTTATTTAAATTAAAGACAACCTTAATAACAGTCTTGATAATAATATATTATTTTCTACCTGCAAGAAAATATTAATTAATTAATTAAAGGCAAGCAAGCGTTGAATTTTGAAAAGCATTAGACTTATTAAAGAAACAGTTTAATCTAATTCTTGTCAGCTACATTTTATCATGTCATTAATTTATAGCGTTGAAATAAACTATTGTTATTTACATGCTTTGTTTTGTTGTATTGGAAATTATATAAATATCAAGTTTACGTTAAAGGCATAGAACACCTTGAACAAAAAAGTTGTGTTATATCTTAACAAACCTGAAAATCAACGTTGATTTGGCCAAAGTCATTGATTTCTAATTTATTTTCCATTCACAAAATGGCGCAAGCGGGCACTGATATCACATCTCACTTGTTTTACATGAGCGTGGACCAGGCGAGCTGTGACGTCAGTGCCCGCTTGCGCTATTTTTTGAATGGAAAATAAGTAAGAAATCAATGACTCCGGCCAAATCAACGTTGATTTTCGGGTTTGTTAGGATATTATATAACTTTTTTGTTCAAGGTGTTCTACGCTTTTAATTCATTTGTAGCATATTGTATAGGTTCAAGGAAAAGTAAAATAATGAATTGCAGCAAAAATTTAAATAAAAATTTCAATGTTGCAATTTTGAAATTTAATCTTATTTGTATATTGAAAGTTGCATCATAAATGTAATCTAACAAGAACAAACATCATTAAAAAAAAAATATTATACTCTTAAGTCTAGCTTATACTAGACCATAAAACTATAGCGACATAAAATTTTACACTGAAAAATATTTATGAAATATTTTTGTAAAGTCACGTTCACAAGACGCAATATTTCTAAAGAGTTATGAATTTGAATACATACAATCTCTATTTAAACCACGAAAATTTACAAGTGTAATCAAATTTATTACATAGCGCAAATATTTCTTCGTGCAACCAGATCATATTGATAATTTTATATACCAACATAGCTTTATGGCTTACAGTTAGTTTAAACTACACTTTATAATATACCTATCGTAACGACATCACGAAAAGTTGTTAAAATGCTTACAACTTCGATTTTCAGTATTGTAGATTATACTTCACATTTATATATTTATTAAAACATGAGAGAGAGAGAGAGAGAGAGAGATCCAATGAAAAATAATTGGAAAATTTAATATTTAAAAATTATTCTAAATAATTGAATTATTCAATCCTCATATTATATATAAGGCTTTCAAAAACTAATTTATTGCTAATTAACAAAGTACATATTTTTATTCTTGTTAGTTACATTTAATTGACTTTGTAATAAGCTTACAGTTATTATTTAAGTATGTATAACTATAATAATGTATTATATAAATAATTATATGAGAAAATTTGAAATTTATTTAAGTGCAATAATTTTTTTGTTCTACGAATTATTAAAAGAGTTTTGAGATTATAAGTTAAGATTTGACATCACGCAATACGATTGCAGAACTTGCTAATGTTTGTTTATTGCAAGTATTTATGTATGAGTTCAATAACATGCACGAATCTTCGTGACACACGTATGATGATAAGTCAGCAATAATCTTGGATAACAGTGATTCTTCATTCAAATAAGTTGCATTGATTATAGGAATCATAATGATTATAATCTTAGAAATTTGATTCCTTTTTTTTTATATATATGATTGATGTATTTCCTTGTTTGAATAAAATAAATATTTAAAATATATCATATAAAATATTTAAAAAAAAAATCAATGTAAAAGATGTGTATATCAATTTGTATTTACAATTTAAATATTAAATTATGTTAATTTGATACGAAAAAGTGCGTGACTACATATTATGATATTACATGTTATAAAAGAAATGTTTGCAGGAGATTTTAATGAAGGTATAGCTCCTGTAAACATTTTCAGATATGTATAGTTCTGAACATTTAAAATGTAATATCTAGAAAAATAAACATAATTTATTATATGGTTCTATGAAATATACACTAACTTTTTTACAACTTAAAAAATAATTAACATAAGCTTTGAAGCATGAATAGTTAAAATATTATTATTAATTATGCATAAGAACAAAAACAGTATAGGAGTTGCAAAATATATACATTTAATTCAATTAGTTGAATATAATGACTTAATATATTATATTTAAAATATTATACTTTATAATAACCGTAAATTTAATAATATATTTATAATGTTAATTGATAATAAAATATGGTAATGATAAGGTAATGATAATTTTTAAAGTATAATTATTATTTTTGATAATCAGCTTAATCTAGAATAACGATAGTTTGTAAAACAAGTAGAAATATTTCATTTCAAGAAATGTTTCAGAAATTTTACGTGCGTTACAAAGCATGATTACAATAAAAAGATTTGATTGCATTTTATGAGCATTATAAACAATTTACATCAAACTAGATTTTTTAAAAAGATTGCTTTTTAATATTCAGTGACTTAAAATTTGATAAAGTACACGCAAAGTTTTAGTTTTTATTTACTTCTAAATGATTTATCAAACTGGGTCGACAAAGACTTACTTTGATTTTTATGTTTCTTAAATAATACATACCAACCTTTGAAAATTTAATATCCATATTTAAGATGAATGAAGAAGATTTAGGAAAATTTTCTTTATGAATAGGGCATAATTATTATAATTTTTGTTTTTATCTTATAATTATTATTCACACGTAGCAATAAAAATATAGACGCAACCTTTGCAGAAATATTTTTATAAATACGTAACAAATTGTTTTTTTGTTTTTTGTTTTTTTAATCACGTTTGTAAAATATATTACACCATCATTTTTATTGCATTATGTTAAATTTTTTAAATTCTCTCTCTCTATCTATCTCTCTCTCTCTCTCTCTCTCTCTCTCTCTCTCTCTCTCTCTATATATATATATATATATATATATATATATATATATATATATATATATATATATATATATATATATATACATATACACACATACATACGTGTATATTATTAATTTTAACAAAATACGTTAGAGAGAGAGAGAGAGAGAGAGAGAGAGAGAGGGGAGAGATTTAAATGCCTGTGTTTTTATATTCTAGTTACGTAATAATATAGAAAATAGTATTTTCAATTCTGTTTATCTTATATTTGGATATTCAACTCTATATTATTGCATGTTCCTTATGATATTATGTATAAAATATAAATTAAATTTCCATAGAAACTTAATACTTTATTGTTTAGCTGTTAAATTGACTAGCTGCGAGAGAGATCGTTGATTTGTTTAATGCAATATATAGCTCTTTTTAATATATCAACCAATGCTTTTTGCAATTGATATTTTACTATGTATTTCATGTTTCGCATTATTATTCCTTTTTTTTTTTTTTTTTTTTTTTTTCTTTATATATATATCATAAAAATTATAAAAAGTAATCAGATTTTAATAAAAAATTTAAATTAATTTATCATACAATGTAAATTAGAGTTGTGCATGTCTTGATCATTTTGGAAAGTAAAGCATAATAATAAAATAATTACAATAGTCTTTTTTGTTGCATACTTTAATATATTTTTTATTTAGAAAAAAAAAAAGTGCATGTATAAGTCATAATAGTTGATAAAATCTAAATAGATTATTACTACAAGTAATGAATTTTATATCTAATGGGATTGTCTTTTGTTAGAAATCAGTTACATAAAATGTTCTTTTATAAACCAAGACTATATTATTATAGACTATAATATATAAAGCAATATCTCATAAAATATTATTTATTTCAAAAAAAAGTAGGATAAATAATATATAATAATTTGTTATTATTTGATATTAAATTCAAGGATGTCTCTCGTTCTACAAAAAAAGGGGGGGGGGCTAGTATTGTATGTCAAATATAACAACAACGTGACACATAATATTATATGGTAAATTGAATAAATTATACAAAATTATATGCAAACGATTGTGCATATACATAATATTAAGAAATCAATACAAATTTTGTTGTGTTATATTTCGTGCCAAATGCATTTTATCAGAGTGAAAAAAATCCTTGAGCGACATGTAAATATACTATAGGTAGATTACATCGCAAATTATACATTTTTGTGTCAAAAAAGTACTTAATATTATAATAATTTTATATATAATATTATTCAGACATTGTTGACTGTTTAAATAATATTTGCATAATTCATAATATACAAGTAATATAATAATATACAAAAAAGAATATTAAAAAAAAAAAAAACGTGATAATAAAAAAAAAAATTAATGACATTAAAAAAATGGCTATACGTGAAATAAAAAAAGAGAGAAAATTCTCACATGATGTCGCATATATTACTATTTTTTTTCTTATCATCATCGCACAGTCCTTCAAATTGGTATTAATGTATCGTGAATGAGATCATATATTATACAGAGAAACATGTGCGTGACCGGAGACTGAGATCGTGACCATACAGGGGGAGGGGAATAGGGTAGTTAAGATTTCTGACCTTGCATCCCCCCACCCTTAAACAAACAGCCACTGCGCAGCCTCCTCTCATTATAAAGTATAGCAAGAAACTATAATATAGTTTCGTATTTCTCACTTCTTTAACATTTAGTGTTCGAACTACTACATGTCTTCTTTTATTATATATCTCAAAAATACTAACAAGACAATAGGATGAGCTTTGAATCTTTCGACATCATCATGTTCCAGGTAGCAATTTTTGAATTTTTTAACTGAGTTTAAAAGCATAAGACAAAATGTTTGTGGTTTCTATTTGCTTTGCATGGTTATCAATATATGAGATCTATTGCATATACCATATAAAATTTTATACTGTGGTTGTAGCACACATTGACCCATCTACTTTTTGACCTCAATTGTTAAGATTCTGTGACGTCATAATTTAGGTTAACTTTGAAGTGGTATAATTAAGTGAATGAGTTTTTTTTAGTGATTAAGTAAACTTAAGTAATTATTATAGTATTTAACTTTTCTTCGTGTGACTTTCTTCATCAGTGACATTTGACCACTCAAGCTTTTCACTTCAGAGCAACTTCTCATAGTTAACATTTATATTTTAGAATATAGAGTGTTATTTTTGTAATATAGTTTCATAGTATTATATTTTTATTTTGCATTTTTTGTTTTAATTTTTTTTTAGAACGTAAATAATTTCTTTTAATTATTATTTTTACAGCCTGGAAACTACGGTAAGAAAAGTGGTGCTTGGTATGGCCCTCCGAGGCCTGATATGACTACTCCTTTACCTACTGTTGGTGCAACTAAATTGCAAGCAGGTGGGGGCTCGTGGAGAGGAAACAAAAACAAAATGATGGTACCACCGGACAGTCCACCTCCTGCGCCAGTTGGGGGTAAGGGAAGCTCCGGTCGAATCATCCGCATTGTAAACAGTTCTGATCATACCGTACAGGTAAGTCAATATTTATAATATATACATGTTTTTCTTTATTGCTTCTTTATTACGCTTTTCTCTTTTGTTACGTGTACCTTAAAACGAATATCTTCTTTTCTTACGTACTTTAAACCAAATCAAGTTTGTCTAATTTATTACAGTTTAAGAAGAAATACCGCATTATTTATATTACTATTATTAATTACACACAAAATTTAAGACATTTTAAAAGAATCAATTTATTAATTTGGTATCAATACAGTATTCATTACATATTCATTAAAACACAAATGCTTTTTTTTTCTGTCAAAATTTTAACAATGACATTGAAATGAACTAAAGTTTTTCTTTCTTTTTTGAATTCATAATGAAGAACAGTCATGACATTGCTACATTAACTCTACCATAAGGAATATTTAATTCGACACTTCCATATCATACAACGGAAATTATATTTTATAAATTTTATATTCGATGTTTTATGATAGACTTGCAAGGGCAGACTAATATACTTTACGAAGAAAAGAAATTTTATATAAATTTAAGATAATGAAATAACATTTTTATAGTTATTGTTTTATTGTTGTATTTGTAAAGTAAAGTCTGGCTAAAATTTGGTATTTAACACTGTATTTTTCACTTTATTGATTTATGAAGAGCACGAAAAACACAAGTTTTTTCAAATTGTCTTTGTTTTTGAAAAATAACCTTTTTACTTTAAAATTTAGTTGAATTATATATTGATTCATTTAAAAACATCATTTTTATAGTTTTCAGAGAGTTCAGTATGTAAAATGCTTGCAAAATGCATTAATTTTTCCGTAAAATGATACCTAAATAATTTTTACTGTCATATTTAGTGTCGCGTACTGCTTAATTTACGTACCACACAGCCATTTGAAGAAGTATTGGAAGACTTGGGACAAGTTTTAAAAATGGGTGGCGCTAAACGCATGTTTACTCTCGCTGGTCAGGAGGTAAGTTATTTCAACATCTAATGTTTCTGTTTTTACTTTACATTTTTAGCTATATTTTGCTTGGGAATAGTTTTTCTATTAATATTTATTGTATACATTATTGTTATAAGGGTAAAATAAATAAATAAACATAATAACGTTAAAGATATAAATCTATGGTTCAGTAAATAATTGCGTGAGACCATAATTTTAGTATACCTTGACTATAAATATGGGAAATATAGCTACAAGATAAGCCCCTTTGCAAAATATTGGCCTTGTTATTGTTTCGGTTCCAGCATCCAATGTTGCTATGTAACGCGGCATGGTTTGATGACGTGTTCGATGTACTTGAGATTAAGTAAATTCGCTTACCACACGCGCTCCAATTAAAGTCGTGACGTGACCATGCAATGATAAAACAAAACTGCTAACTTTATTTCGCTCCAAATAATAGCCATTTCAACCTTGCAGGTTACCGAAATAAAAACAAACAGTAAAAAATATATAATAATAATAAAAAATAAAAAATTAAATAAAAACATTAAAAATGAGTACCTACTATAATCCTGAAGCTATATTACCTAAAAATAATTAATAAATTTAGTTAAATATATTTATTATTTATACCTTTTTTTTAGTTTTGTGCTTAACTATCTGTAAAAACACATTTTATCACTTTAATATACATAGAAATAGAATACTCGTATTAAAAAAAAAATATATAAACTACTTCATTATTTATTAAGTATATCACAAGAGTGGAATGTAGATCGAGTTATAAATAACAAATAAAATGCCAAAAAGAAAGAAAAAAAAATGAAATGAAATCAATTTTGTTGCACGGTTTATATATATATATATATATATATATATATATATATATATATATATATATATATATATATATATATATATAATATATATCAGACAATATATTTGATTAATTTCAAATTTTCATCGTAAACACTTTACTCACAATTCATTATAATTAGTAAACTAAAAAAAAATTGCATTTACATGTTAGTTCAAAAATGTAAAATTAAAGTTGTTTTCTATGCAAGCGCAAGCAATCAAAACTTCAAATTAAAACCATAAAGTCAAATGATGTTACCTACAAAGTTAGTCGTAAAAAGACGTTAATTTATATATATATATATATATATATATATATATATATATATATATATATATATATATATATATATATATATTGCGGGTTGCAGTTATCAGGCAATTTCTGTACTGCGGGCTATACAGTATAGTGCTCGTACGTTAAGTTTTGGCAATTTGCTAGTAAAAAAAAAAAAAAAAAAAAAAAATGGATGGATGGATGAATAATTAACATTCTTCGACTCTTTACTCTTTTATTTTAATTTTTAAATTTTTGCTTACACGGTTACATAGAAAAAAACAATTTTACATTTTTGAACCGATGAGTGTAAAAATAGGTTAGTTTAGTTTACTAATTTATGAATTATGAGCGAACTGTTTGCAATGAAAATGTGAAATTTATCAAATTTGGCCTGAAAAACAAACGGTACGACAAAAGTCATTTCAATATTTTTTGACATTTTGTTTTTGAATTATAATGATTAGAACTTCGAAAACATGGGAATTTCTAATCCTAGATTATCATTCTATACTCATGCGATATATTTTTATAATATAATTTTACAACTAAATAAATATTGACAGCATGTATCTAAAATTTCTATTTAATAAATTATTATTCTACTATATTTATTATTCTTTCTTTATTTATTTGATCTTTTTCTGCTATTCATCTGAGATTTCTATACATAGTAAACTTAAAACACTCTTTACCGCACTGTAACCGATCTTCATAGGACAAATATACTTCAATTGCCCGATTGTCTTTAAAGAGTAGATTAGAGCTTTGTTACTCGATGTTTTGGAATGCTGGCTCAGCATGCGCCACATATCTCGCTTACTCTTGTAGCCACGGAGGGTGTATCGGCAGGTGCGCAGCTTCTCCCAGCTGAGGAACGAGTTTGCTGAGGTCGAGACGTTCTACTTGAGTAATTCACCTGGACGACGTTCCCGAGCTCTCACCAATACCATGCCGCTGGGTGGAGGGATGAACGGTGCTGGCAGCTTCAACTCTCTGGATGACCGCGAGGTGAAGCGACGTTCTCGAAGTCACAGCAGACAACGAGTCTACAGTGAACCAGATCTTCGAGGACCAGGTGGGGGAGGAGGAGGAGGGCCAGGTGCCGGTGGAGGTGGGGGAGCTGGACCAGGTCAGTAACATCTTTCATGTTTAATTCTTACTTTTGCGGGCGGAATGCTTACAATTCATGACAAATTAGTTTAAGTTATACTATTTGAACACTATATAATATTAATTTTCAATTCAGAATAACGAGAGATTTTTTGTTTGCCCATATATAGCTGTAAGGTTAAAGGGAAGGGGAGTCGTAGTATACCTGGTTTCATACAAGTTTAAATAAAATATTTCGCATCAATATTAATAATTCTATAACATATATCATAATAATACAGTTTATGACATTGTAAATGGGATTTAATTATAGTTTTTTATTTTGCCTACACTGTGTTGTGACAACTATTTAACAATCAAAAATCTTAATAAAAAAATTTGAAATTAAATTATTATAATAAATAAAGATTTAAATGGTATGGTAATTGAGAGGGGAAAAAGTGATAAAATTTGATAGCAGATTACACCGTTGTGGACGTGGGGCGAGATCCAGCCAGGGTAACCATCAGAGGGAACAAACGTGTATTTTTCCCACCTCTTCACCATGCACCCTTCGATCCTTCACCTCCAGAACGAAGATTGCAGCTTGATTGGGTGTATCCTTTTGTCAGCATATTTTGATCGTAAATGTACAGATATATCTTTGGTAATTTTTAAACTTTATTGTAACTAAATAAGAGGAGCAAATAAGTTATAAGTTAATTCAGTATGATAGTTATTTCCTTGACTTAAATTCAGTTACGGATACCGAGGTTGTGATACAAGACGAAACTTATGGGTACTACCTACTGGAGAGCTTTTGTATTTCGTAGCAGCCGTAGCCGTACTTTTCGACCGCGACGAGGAATCTCAGCGACATTATACAGGTCACACAGAAGACATCCAGTGGTAAGTAAATTAAAATCGTAAATTTATTCAAAATTAAAATAACTGAAGTCAATAAACAATTTTTATGCAAATATAAATTAAATTATAGGTTTCTCATTTTACATATATTTTAGTAATTTTAGTAAGTTCAGTAATGTAACCCCAAATCATTGATTGCATGCGATAGAATTTACATACCGTAGTAGACAACTGTTAATGTTGAAGGATTCACATAATGCGGTAATATATTGTATGAAATTACATTATAAAAATATAACCTACCTTAAATTTTATTTTTTATAGACTTTTCCTTGAAACAATTATACGTTTTTTTGCTGTTCTTGTTTATATAAACTGTAATTTTACCTTTACTCTTATATAATTTACATAAAAATATGCATTAATTTATATTATTGATATAGCGTCTATATAATTTGCATTACATAAAGTTTTACTACGGTATATTGCGTGGAAATTGTGGAATATATTATAATTATTTAAATAAATCCTAGTTAATATTCTATACCACCTCTAAAATCGTGGTAAATATAAATGTTACTGTATAATTAATTGTTTCTTAATGCAAAACAGTATGGACTTACATCCATCACGTGAGATGGTTGCATCAGGACAAAGACAGGGTCGAAATAGAAAAACACAAGCTCATGTACGAATCTGGAGTCCGGAGACACTACTTACACTTTATGTGTTTGGAATGGGAGAGTTTGATATTGGTGTATCAGCAGTTGCCTTCTCACAGCTTGTAAGTGTCTCTTATTTATTTAGTTATTATTTTTTACAAGAAGATTATATGTATATTTTTTTTATAATTTAAAGAGAATATATTTTTTAACAATTGAATTAATATTATACATCTATAGCTCTCACGCAAACAATCAATTAAGCCACCTTTCAAATATTTTCCTTGGTCTATAATAAGCATGTCAAAACTTTTGACATTACTTAGTAGGGCAGTATAAAAAATGCGTATTTAATTAACATGATAACATTATAATTTATCAATTAATTTATTCAAGGAATTTGAAAAATCATGTAATTATTGAGAACTTTATCAAAATAGTATTTCTAATTATTATCCTTCATTATGTATTTTTTGTTCTTTTCGATATTTCTGTAACAACACTATGAAAGAAAATTGTTGAAAGTAGTTATAGGCATTTGAAATAAAATTTGAATTGTTTTCAGAACGGAGGTAGTTACGTTTTGGCTGTGGATGGTGGACGAGAACGAATTCTTTCAGTTTGGCAATGGCAATGGGGACATCTTTTAGGCAAAGTTGCGGTAAGAAAAAATAATTGTTTTTGTTATGTTTCTGCACTCTATGAGTATTTTTTATATTATTTCAATTTATCTTCTTGCATCGGCTCACTTTATTGAGAGCTAGACGCGTGATATTCCTCTATAATAGAGGGCTTTGAAGGAAAAATGTGTTAACAGTGATTTTCTAACACGATAATATATAATTATGTATTTTTTTATTTTTATTATTCAAAAAAATTTAATATTCAAGGCTTTAAGATATTTTAGATTTCTTTTGAATAATATATTTTTTGATGAAATGATAAAATATCTATACGCATATAGCTATAGTGTTAAAAATGCATTGCCTTGCAAAGTATTGAAAATATGTGGTAGATTATAACTTATAACTGTTGAATAATATTTAAAGTTCGGAAATATTCCTATTTCCATTTATGGGTTTACATTTATGAAGAAAAAACAATTAATACATAAATCAGATAATTAATATAAAATAAAAGTAGTACAATTTAAAAAAATATATAATAAGATCACAGGATACATTTATAACAAATTTAAATTTAAGTATTAAATAATTTTTAATTTCTAATTTCACCCATTATACTTTATAAATTTTTGCATAAAAACATATTTAAAAATGATATAACAATAATTTATATTATAATAATAAAGTAAAGAGCGGAAAGACTTCGCATAACGAATATTAAAATTTTAATGTTTAATTCAGACCTTGAAAATTATAATATTTTAGAGTGTATCACGTGATACAAAAATATTATATTATACTCTTATAAAGAAAAATATTTTCTAATTCAAGGTCAATCGTTGAGAAATCTAAGAGGGTGAATGATTTTTTTTTTTTTTTTTTTTCATTCGTTAAAACAACATTATGGCACTTTGGGTCATTTCCCGTGCGTAAAATATTTTTCTTTCCACCCACCTCATAACTATAATTATTATCCTACTTCTTTCTGCGAGACTGCAAGAGAAAGAAAACATGCAATGTTCATTATCTAGCATTCAGATCTCTACAACTAAAAACTAATATACAAAGACTAAAACGTGTGACTTAATTATGCGCAATCGATCTAAAAATCCAATACTTACGTGTAAAATAAAGTCTACCACCAAAACTAATTCTTAAAAAAAAAAAAAAAAAAAAAAAAAAAATTCGACATAAATGTGAATATATATTATAACTAATGTTTTCCTTATATTTTGAAAATCACGCGACAAAAATTTACATTATTTTTATTTTATATTTTTTTAAAAATTATTTTTCTCGTAATTTTGGGGTCAAGGTATAAATTTATTTATAAATATAAGGGGTTGCAGATGAGATATATTTTCATATGAAAATAACAAAAGTCACAGATTTTTTAATGATTAATATTTTAGAGTTTTTTTTTTTCCTTTTTCATAATCACATATTTATATTTTCCCCCTTTTACACTATAGTATGTCATGCAAAAATAAAAATGATTATTGTTTTTGATAAATTGAAATTATATATATTTTATGACATTTGGTTCAAGGAAATATTTATAGCAATATTAAAGATCTAAATCTGTATAATCAAGAACAATAAGGAGAACAAGGCTATTGCTGTCAAAACAAATATTTTATTGTAACAATTTCAGGTAATTGATTTGAAACAAATGTTTATCATTTCTGTGACACAAAATCACAGTTAGTAATTCGTTTATAAATAAATATATACATTTTATTTAAATATATTTATGTCTGTGAATGCAAGTAACGAGGACACTGGTATCATTTCTATTTCATCCTATATAAAGTAATGTTTGTCATTATTAGATATTGATAGTATTAAAAAAAATAAGAAGGTGGATACGATAAGTGATCGTATTTATTTATAGATTTTTAAAATTTAGAACGTTTCGTGGAAAATAGAATTTTTAATCCCACTATAAAGTATGTAATATCTATTTCATTTTCAATATGGTGCTGAATGAATATTGCAGTATAGACAATATTGTCTTTTTGTTTTCAACTTAAAACTTATCCTATTTTTGGAGCGTGTTTAATGATAAGAGACAATATTTTTTAAATATGCTAATAAAAAACGCCACCCTTTTTCATATATATATATATTTTTAAATATACATACGAGGTTGTATGTAAATTGCATTTCACGAGGTTATAATTGACGTCAATATTACTTAACTAAGTTAAGTGAATAAAAAATTAGACAGGTGTAGCCTTGCGCTATGAAAACGTGATCTTAACTATATAATAGAATTTTCATCACGTAACTTACACGACACCTATAATATGGTGCTTCCAACAGCAAGTCTGAGAAGTTTTTTTTTTTTTTAATTAAAATTACCTGTTATTTTGTTCAAAAAATTACTACACAATTTTTTAACATGACTATAATGACTACTATAGTGAAACACAAAATATTTATTATTTTCCACTATCACTTTAGTCTAGAAATAAATTCTTTGTAAAATGAAAAAAAATAAAAAAAAATAAAAAAAAAAAGAAAGAAAGAAAAAAAAAAAAAAAAAAAAAAGAAAAAAGAAAGAAAGAAAGCAAGAAATGTTTGTCATTATATGAAATTTCAGATTTATTGAGAAGAGCGTAAAATTTTGAGCCAGTAAACACGATTGTGATTCTAGTTTTTACATTTAAATACAGTGCGTGTTTTTCCTAACATTGCAAATTTAGTGCTAAATTTTTAATGGTAAAATATATTATCACAATAGTGTGAACAGTAATTTTAAAATTGTCATATTTATAGAAGTATTTTTATTTCATTTTTGACAACTAATTGTTCAATTTCTGTTGTCGCACTGACTTTTATTTACATAGCAACCATAGGACAGGAACTGAAAAAACAGACTTGAATATTGTAATTTTTTGAACATCTTTACTGCTGCAGTGTTACAACCTGAGCTTTATCAAAAAATAATTACTAAAAATACTAACGAATCTAAGAAAATACTAAAAATTGCTGCACCACTCAAAATTTTACGCCTTCAAATACTTTTTTAGAATTACCCAGAAAAGTCCCGTAATCTTCTGATTGGGTATAGTAAAGTATACCGTAATAGCGTATTAAACACATTATCTTAATTTTCAGACGCTGCAAGAGGAAATGTGTGGAGCAAGCTTCCATCCGCTGGATGATAATTTAGTTATTACTCATGGAAAAGGTCATCTGGCTTTCTGGACCCGACGAAAAGACGGATTCTTCGAACGCACAGATTTAGTTAAAGCGGTGAGTAAAATCAAATCAAATCTTCCTTTCTAATACACCACTCTAAAAATTGGTGCATTACTTAAAAATTACAAATACTAACTTAGTTAAGATAATCACTTTTAAGTTATTTTATGAGTCTAAAATAATACATTTTAGCAAGTGATTAAAAATAGCTAATTTAAGTTGTTTTAAGTTTTTTAAAGCTAATTTAAGTGTTTTAAAGCTATTTTAAGATAAAATAACTATTTTTAATAACTTGCTAAAATGCATTATTTTAGCTACTCATGATAATTTAAAAGTGATTATCTTAAAAAAGTTAGTATTCGTAACTAAAGTAATGCACCAATTTTTAGAGTGACTGGACTATTTAAAAAAATATTATTTACTTATTATTTGAATTTATTTTTAATTGTTTTATTTGGTGTATTTATTTTTTTAAGAAAAATTTCCACTTAATTTCTCTGTATGTGTGAATTGTCACTCTTAAAATGCTAATATAATTTAATTTGATCTTAGCCATCAAGAAGCAACATAACATGCCTCCAGTTTGAGCCAGACGGTGACGTAGTAACTGGTGACAGTGATGGATTTATTACAGTGTATTCAGTTGACAGTGAGGGCGCTTATTTCGTTAGACTAGAGTATGAGGTACTGATCATAAAATTACTAACAATTTAATTATTTACTAAATTATTTATATTATTGAAATAAAATTTAATATTATGTTTATATATTATTTACATTATTGAATAATTTTTTACAGGCGCATAATAAAGGAATTGGTTCCCTTGTAATGCTATCAGAAGGTACTCTTCTTTCTGGAGGTGAAAAAGATAGACGGCTCATAGCTTGGGATACCTTACAGAACTACAAGAAAATTGCAGAAACAAAGGTATTTTGTGTAATTTAGTTTTGAGTTTAGTATAATTTAAAATTTGATTTAAAATTTTAATACATTGTATGAAGTAATTGTAGTCACATGAGTTGATTGATTAATAGATTATAATTAAAACATAGGCTTGTAATAATAATAATAATAGGTTTTATATTATTATATTATAAATTACATTATTTTTATAATTACTAAAAACTGAGTGCTCGAAAAAATCAACAAAATATAATATTTAGTTCGTGATAAATTGTTATTGTAAATTTCTTATTACAGCTTATACATATTATAGCTTATGACATATAAGTATTAAATATGTGAAAAATGAATTAATGCTAAATTTTAGTTACCTGAGAGCGCTGGTGGAGTGCGCAGTATTTATCCTCAACGACCTGGTCGTAATGACGGCAATGTTTTTGTTGGAACCACAAAAAATAATATTGTTGAAGGCTCATTACAAAGACGCTTCAATCAGGTAATTTCATATATCATACGTAATTATAACATCTAATAATAATTAAAGAATAATATCACTTAATTATGTCGTTTGACTTAAAGGTGGTATTTGGACACAGTAAGCAACTTTGGGGACTGGCTTGCCATCCTGATGAGGAATTATTCGCTACTGCGGGACACGATAAATATATTACACTGTGGCGACGTCATGGATTGTTATGGAGTACACAGGTGAGCTAATCAAATTACTAGAATGAAATTTATATGAAGTTAAGATAAACTCAGCTAATACAGTATTTAATATTAATAATTAACATTTTTACCCCAGACTGCTCAAGAGTGCGTATCTCTTGCATTCCATCCTGACGCAGTGGTGGTGGGCGCTGGTACAAGCGATGGTCATCTTGTTGTGCTGAATGCTGAGAATGGAAATCCTGTTACTCGGTTCCGAGTTTGCGGATCCTCTATCAACTGCGTAGCTTTCAGTCCAGGTTTGTATTATATTTTTTAAATTAATAACTATATTTTTGGTTAAATATTTAGTTTTTATTTATTTTTAAAACGTGATTTTTCAGTACTCTAAAAATGTATTTTTCATATAAAATAATTATATCGTTATAATTATTAGGAATGTATCAATTATTACAAGCAACAAGCAACTCATATAGATTTTTTTTTTAAGTTTTTAAGAAGCTAAAAGTGTGATAATTTGTGAATGACGGATTCCTTGCAGAGCGAGCGTTGGGGAGGGGATTTTTTTTTTCTCATAAATATTCAAGACTGAAAACATTATTCTGACTCGCTACACAACTTTAAAAAAATTGGAGTTACAATATAAGTTATTGTTTAAGGTTTAAGGATGAACCTCAGACCTGGAAAAATCGAAATATCTCAAAATTCAATCGATAACTTTTTTTAAAATTTTTAAGGGGGTTAAAAAAAGGAATGATCTACAAGCTCATATGTGAATTTTACTACTATTTTGTCAACTTTAGTCATTAAAAAAAAAAAAAAAAAAAGCAATTAACGTAATTATTTTTTTCTGCATAATATATACAGTGTACAATATAGGATACTTTCGATAAAAGTGCTAATGTTAATCAATTAACCACACTCACTTTTATGTGTGATTTAATGAAAATTTATGAAATTATAAATTCATAATATGTAAAATAAGAACTCAAGTGGTTCATTAACAGATAAGTACATGTAATTACATTACATAATTTATATTTGCAAGGAAAAACAATTTATAATTATAAGGATTATAGTATATCGTAATTAAGTCAAAAAGGAATAAGAGAGAGAGATAGAGAGTCAATTTTATAAGACAACATAAAGAAATCTTTAAGTTATGCAATTTATTAACCCAAAAACACTAAATTTTAGATTGATTGATTTATTTTCTATTATGATTATGATGATTATTATTTACAATTATGTAAGGTAAATTTTTGCAACATGGGGATTACGTATTAGAAGTTCACATAAAAAGTTTAAGCTTTTAAATTTAACAAATTTGCGCTATGAATAAGGTAAAATTCAATAACTTGAATACCATGAATTGCATTCAAATTTCTCGCTTGCAATAATATTATATTTTACAGTAATTAAGTTATTTATATTTTATATTACTAATGCGCCCCTGTTATATATAAGAAATCTGAAAGCACATGATTAAATAGAAATTAAATATTCCATACGCGTACATTACATTATGTGGTATATATTCTACTGCGTTGGAAAATACATGTTAATTTTTTCATTTCAGTGGGCGATATGGTAGCATTAGGCTCCCAGAATGGAAGTGTTTATTTATTCCGAGTAAGTAGGGATGGATTCTCGTACAAGAAACACAACAAAATCCGTGGTGGTCAAGCTCTCACTGCGCTTGACTGGAGCGTCGATGGTAATTTCCTGCAGAGCTCGACTGCCGACTACGATCTTATCTATTGTAAGTCATCAACCCCATCTCTATATAAGCTATATTGATTTTATGAAATTATTCATATTTAAATTGATAAAGGAAGTGATTAATGTAGAAGTTTGGCATTAAAATAATTTAATCTTTTAAATTCAAAAGTTTTTTGAATAATGAATAAAAATTTTCAAGCATTATTTTTCTATTTTACTGCATTCTGTGTATTTTTATTATATTATTTATGAGTAATAATTTAACGTTAATAAAGTCTTTTTACGTTACCCTCCCTCTAATTATGTTATTGTTACAGGGGATATTAAGACGATGACATCTGAAAAGAGTCCACTTTCAATGAAGGACGTGAAATGGTTCACTCACACTGTAGCTCTTGGATTCTTAGTATCAGGTAGGAACCTTAAGAAATATATGAATTTTATTTGTCGTAATAAAATATTTAAAAGCAGTGTTTTTCTTACTTTAAAATTTTATGTATATATTATATAATATTTTCATTTTTTCTAACCCAGGAATTTGGAACAATCGCTATTATCCAATGAGTAGCATCATCACCTCAGCACACAGATCTGGTGCACACGATCTGCTTGTTGCGGGAGACGCTGACGGTTTTCTCAGACTCTTTAGGTAAGATAAACAATGTTTGATTTTCGCTTTATTCATTTCGTCTCGAGAATCTTATTTTATTTACTTTGCAAGTCACTTTGCTTTTGATTATATAATTGAAATTATTAGAAAATAATTGAGAAATCTGTTTTACTGAAACTATAGTTAAGTTTGAATTATTTTCAAACCCTCCTTGTAAAATAAAACTCAGTAAACGTGGAATTTATATAAAATTTGAAATATACGAATAAATACAATTAATGGAAGGCGTTACAATTGCACCTCTAAAAACCAATGTATATTTATGATATGAAAATTAAAAATTAACTTACATAAAAAATATATTTAATAATAGAAAAAAAATTGAGATAATAAAATTTTTGTTTGAATAAATTTGAAATTGTAACTGCATGACTGTACTCTGTAAAACAGTTGGATTAAATTGAGAGGTTTTTAATCTGATTTCGCCCAGTAAAAAGCCTTTAATTATATATTATAATGATTAATATATAAATATAAATTTCTTAAAAAACAATATTATGATGTTTGACCACAGGCATCCGTGCATAACACCTCGAGCTGAATACACCGAAGAGAAGGCACAGAGCAATCACATTGCGACAGCTCGGTTCCTTCAACTTGATCGTAGCGTAGTCACGGTCGGAGGTGCTGACGCCGCACTCATGCTCTGGGACGTCGTAGATGATTAGCACTTCTCTCACATTCATCAATGGAAAAATTAATTAACATAATCGTGGAATTCAGCATAAGCAGCAAATACGCACATAACATATGCTCATAATCTAAGGAGTGATAATGAGCGAGACGAAAGAGAAAGTGAATCCACTCAAAAGTAGAGCCTAAAATAAAATTTCAGCACGGATATTGAAAACTGAAATATTTATATTTTCTAAGGTGTAAAAATATGTCCATTTTTCTTCATACCATAATATAATAGATTATATGAGTATATATATATATATATATATATGTATATATATATATATATATATATATATATATATATATATATATATATATATATATATATATATATATATATATGTATATGTATATGTGTGTATATATATATATATATATATATATATATATATATATATATATATATATATATATATATATATATATATATATATATATATATATATATATATATATGCATAAATTGTAAGTAGAAAAGAAAGACAAATTATTTGTTACATTGAAATGTTACATAATACAATATATTTTCTTTCAATTAAACTAACTTTGTAACAGTATGCATGGTATGTACATGTTATAATCTCCCCCAATAATTTTTCCTTATAAGCATTGTAATATACTTAACAAATTACTTTAAAAAAGTATCAAATAATTTTTGAAATAAAACAAAGCCATATAAAGACGGTGTGTAATCGGATTATTGGGAGAAAAACATAATATAGCATGTACATGTAATGTAGCATGTATATAGCATGTAATATTTAATATGCTGCTATAATCTGTAAAAAAAAAAAAAGAAAAAAAAAAAAAAAAGAAAATTATATTTTTATGGCGTTAAAAATTGACGTCTTCTACTATGTAAACATACTCAATAGATATAAAAGTGTAAAAAATAAATTAAATTAACGCACTGATAAAATAGGTAAAATTACGGAGCAACTCTGAGCGCTGTTAGAAAATAATGAACTTGGATAATCCCAGTATAATCCAAATCCATAACCCTAATATTTCATTTAAAAATATTTATACAATCGAGTTTTTCTCCCTGCAATAAAAAGCATTATAGTAAAAACAAGACTTTTTTTATATAGAAAATTGCGGCCAAGCACTGAAACTACTAATAGCCTAACTACACAGGCAAAAAATCAGATATATTTTCTCTACCTTAATCAAAATATGGTCAGCAAGATATCAGTTCTTGTTTGAGAAACTGAGGCTAGAGGTCTTCAACAAGACCTACCCCACCTCTCCTCTAAAAATGGTGAGATATAGAATAATTTAAAAATTAAAACAACAAAAATCTTGGTTCTAGACCGGCGTACACGATTTTAAGTGATTACAGAAATATAGTAAGTTATTTTTAATCTGATGATAAAAGTATCTAATGTTATCCATATTATTCCCTATATATAACTATTAAAAATGACTTTAAGAATGAGAAACCAAAACAATTGTGTAAATATACAGTGCTCATTAAAATCATAATACGAAAATAATGGCCAATTATTGAAATGTACATACAATTAAAATTTTAGAATTCGCAGACAGTGCAAATCATCTAAAATACAAACTTTTAGTATAATCTAAAATTTTACCTCAGCTTTCTTACGTAAAATGTAGAAATATTATTAGTATTTAAGATATTGTAACCTATAAGCAATGCAGTTTTATTGATATGTAATGACAATCTGTAAATTGAAACTAATTTAACATAAAAAAATATCGTAAATTACAATTTTTAATGTAAGGTAATCATATTATTTTTTAATAAACACGTTATTTACCATTGTAGAATATTAGTCTGTGATAGTATTAACAATTTTAAAAGCACAATATATTATTATATAACTTTCCTTATTATGTACATTATTAAAATTATAATAATAATGCACTTAAAGTATATAATTCAATATGAATGGTCTCTCTTTGCTCAAGTAATTAAAAATCTAGCAGCAATGTATACTGTATAGCTCTCATTAATTTTCACATAATTATTTTGGCAAAAATATATTTCATATATTATCATATTTTACTTAAAGCAAAATAATATTTACATTGCAATTATCATAAAAAAATAAAAATAAAATATTTATAAAATACGAAATATAGATTCATATAAATTATTATTATATTATCATTATTATTCATTTCATCATCTATTTCTAACTCACTTGCTAATTTCATGCACTAAATATAATTATATTTCTTATTATCAATATTTAATGTATAGTTTATATTAAATAATATGTACCAATAGAGATGTATTAATCATAAATAAAATTAAATAAAAAGTTTAAAACAACACTTTGCAGATTTACATAATTACTTTTATTTCAGTTATTATTATTATAATTTTTATTATATTACATTATACATACATTATAATTCTGTGTCTTTGATAACTATTCAACCAAGTCTCAAAGAGGTGGGTTCTAATTTTAAATTATTTCTTAACATCACAGAATCACCTGCCTTGTAATAATTACATTTACAGATTAAATATTACAACATTATTTCCAAGTACACAAAAAATGTATTTAGAGTTTTTGAAATGATAAGTATTAACATAAATTAAAGACCTTGTTTTATCATTAAATAATTTATAAATTATGATATTTTGATATATTCTAGACTTGGAAGTGCTTTAAAATTAGGTATAGTAAATACATGTTTAAAATTTAATTGACAAAAAGCCATTAACTTACGAGCTGTCGACTATAGAATTTGTTCACACCCTCTTCTGTTTGGCACATGTAATGGCCTGTTCACAATGATACATAAATTCACATATCTTTCAAGTAAGAGTCCAAATAGTATTGATTGTTGTATCGTCATGTAAGATTTATGTAAATTTAAGCGTCATTGCAAACAGCCCATAAGCCATTAAATTGGAAGTAGATATTATTATAATTTATAGTATTATTTATATATATATTTAATATGTATATATTAAATAGTCAGCAGCACCTTGTAAGTTGTCTTTTGTCAATA
The DNA here is from genome assembly GCA_949318235.1 of Ecdyonurus torrentis. NCBI lineage: Eukaryota > Metazoa > Arthropoda > Insecta > Ephemeroptera > Heptageniidae > Ecdyonurus > Ecdyonurus torrentis. The sequence goes on from OX439129.1 coordinate 25,577,814, forward strand.
TAAAAGTTTCCAACAGGTTAACTAGACAAAATAATATAAAATAATGGAGAGTGTAGGTTTTTACGATTAACTTTGAAATAATTTTAAAATTCAATAAAATCCAAATTTCAAAACTTACAAATAGAATTTTAAGTCAAACTGTTATATTTGTTAAAAAAATATTCAAAAAATTAAAAATGATGTCATGTTTTTTTTTTTTTTTTTTTTATAAAATACCACTAATTTACCTCTTTAATAGTGTAGTTGCATTATTGCTGACTTAAAAACTTTTTAAATTTGCATCAATTCTAGCAAATTGATAATAACATAAAATTCATAAAAACGGTTGAATTTAAAATCTTGTATATTTTATATAGGCCTAAATAAAAAAAAAAAAAATAAACAATAAATACAAAAACAAAGTTTACTCTTAAAAAGTTCTCCAACTTATTTTAATAATAATAATAATAAAATACTTCAAGGTCTTTAAGTTAGCTGCATAACTTCTTTACTTCTAACCCAATTACTAAAAGCAACTTGATTTATTTTGCGTACATTTCAGTTTTGTAATGAATTTTTTGTGTTACTATATGTTGACTATAACCTTAGTAACTTTGAAGAAAATAATAATACATAATATATATACAGTAAACTCTTGATTTTATGAAGATCAATTCTGTGAATTTCTCGATTTTATGAAATGCTCAGTTTTGAGTCTGCAACAGACTTCAATATAAGCATGGTAATGTTAAAGCTCTCAGTTTTGTGAAATGACAATTTTCCCTTGTGATTTCACAAATTCGATAGTTTATTGTATATATATATATATAATACATACACATATATAATACCTTTAACAAAAGTCATCAATCCCACTTACATAAACTACATCAAAATTTTACTAGGAACAGACTGTTTTAATAATTATTGAAAAACCAAATATTATTTATAGCAGATAAAAAATGTCACCTAATTCTGATGATTATCAAAATTTGAGTGTATATTATGGTTGATGTTTCACAGATGACTTTTGTTCATTTGGTAGACCAAAACTACTTTAAAATTTCTAATTTGCATTATGATACACTCACTATTCACGTTGTTTGCTGTCAATTAAAGTGTTTAATTTCTCAAAAAAGTTTGCAATATTTCAGTTAAGCTTAAACAAACTATTTATAACATTGTGGATTACTAATTTAAAGCACTAATAAGAACCAAAAGCAATTCTGAATATTGTGTTTATTTCTTCTTCAAACACTAAATACCAAGTTTTTATTTTAACTATTAATTTCTATCCACTCATAAAGAAAGTTATAAGAAGAGTTTGCTTATCGGTGGTCAATTACACCCAAGATTAACTGTTAAACTCTAAAATAATTTAATGAATTGTACTTTTTTTTTTTTTTTTTTGCATGTTAAAAATAAATAAGAAAAAAAATTGTTAATATTATATATTATAAAAAAAGAAATGAACGCAACATAATGAGCATTTCTTTTACAATTATAAACCAGCCCCACCAGTTCTACTGGGATTTGGTCCCAATTTGTTGTACACATTCCTTACAAGTCTATCAGTAGCACAAATGCCTAGGTATTGGTTGATGAGACAATTGTGACAATTTCGGTTTGCTCACAAACAAAAACTTACATTTTGATGTTTCCGAGGACAAACTCAAGAAGATTGTTTTACTTACATTCCGTAACAAAATAGAAAGAAATGTTTGTTTTTTATAGATGCAGTGAAAAGCTCTTTGTATATTTTACAAATGAGAGCGAGAGCAAGAGAGAGAGAGAGAGAGAGAGAGAGAGAGAGAGAGAGAGAGAGAGAGAGAGAGAGAGAAACTTACGCAAATCCAATCCCAAATCTTTTATTTAGGCTTTATAGTTTAGTATGAAGAAAACTCTACAATAGCTGCCATGCAAAAATCACACAGGAAAAAAAAAAAAAAAAAAAAAAAAAAAAAAAAAAAAAAAAAAGGCACAACACATTCTAATGCTTTCTCAACATTAACTATTATTCCTTTGTTGATTTTGAAATATTTATTTAGCTCCTAAGATGAACTACTTTGATAATAATTAATTTTACACAATTTTTTGAGGAAAAAAAATACTTAAATTATATAAAATGCTATAATAAAGAAATAAATACACACTATAAGGTCAACAGCAAGGTTGAAAATAAATAGGTACATAAATCATAAGGTTGAGATTTAGGTCTGACAAATACCAAAACCAAATGCTGTTTAATTTTTTTTAAACTCAAACTAGAGTACTCTAGAAGAGGGGAGTATACGCGCATCCTTTGCTGTTTTTTTTTATCACGAAAAATCGCATAAGTAATGGGAAAAATTGCGATTTTGAAACGTCATAACTATTGAACGAAGGAAGTTACAGCATTGAAATTTTCACAAAACAAACTTCATTTTATTTCTAAAATTTCAAATCCTTTAGTTTGCTAAAAATTAAATTTTGTTAAGTTTTAAAAATATCATATTTTGAAAATCAATATTCAACGCTCATTGCCTAATGTGCTCCAACAATGAAAAATAAAAAGTAAACAAACTCAACGTTCTTGTGCTTGCTTAAAAACTACAGCGTTCACAAAAAAGAGAACAAAAATAAACAGTAAATAACGGTATTTGCAAATTATCACGACTTTTGAATTTATGTTATTTTTTTGGCCAAATAATAAAGTTTCATAATGTGACAACGTTTTGGTAAAATTTTATGAGTGTTCAAAATCGCATTTTTTCCTCCATAACTTACGACCATTTTCAGAACCAAAAAAAAACCCATTTAAATAACATTGACTGACAACAATGAAATTTTTGGGCATATCAGACAATCAGATTTGAATATTTCGATTTTAACAACCAATGAAAGGGCTTTAAAAATTCTGCTGGATCGCGTATACTCCCCCTTTCTAGATTACTCTAACTCAAACCTTCAAAATTATATGTTTGGTTCTTCAAATAAATGTTAAACACAATTGTATTATTTTGCTGCTAACTTTAAACTTTTTCTTATAAAAAAAAAACAATAATAATAAAGGGGGGGGGGGGGATAAAAGTTTGATTTTAAGAAAGTGCTTGTTATTAGTCACTAAATACACACACACAATTTCAGATTACAGTATATTGTTTTGTTATGCTGTGGCAGTACGCAAAACATGTCTGCACCATGGTCTGCATGTCCTTTTTGGTTTAACGCTCATCAAAATTCTCCTAAGTGACCAAGCCAGCTAAAATTTGGCAGTTGTGCTACTGATAAACATAGGAACTAAAGGAAATTTTTGAGACCAAATACCAGATGCGTAGGTGGGGCGAGTTTGAAATTTGAAAAACATAAATGCTAATGTATGAAAATTTTACATAATACATTGAAGATAGGAAATACAAAATAACCCGGCAAAATATTGTGCAATAACTTACAACTTAAAAAGTTTTAAAGTTTATAACCGATGATGTTATACATGATAACACAGTCTTGGCACATTATACTTCTAAAACACACAAGCTATGTTATTCATCAGAGATTTTAGGTCTCTTTGCTTGCCTGGTATCATTTAAATCCTCTTCGTCACTCTCGCTATAATGTTCTACAGGAGCATTACTGTTTTTGCTGTTTTTGCAGTCAAGCTCTTCTGCAAGAGACTTTTCTTCTCTGCTGACTCCAGGACTGGCATCTGGCTCTGGAGTCTTGTTAGCAGCTTCAACCTCCATCTCAGGAGCTGGCTCAGGAGTAGGTTCATCCCGTTGCCTATCATACTCTGGAGTGCCAGCCTCCCATTCTTCTTCTTCCATAACCATGTGATGTACCATTTCAAGATTTGGTCTAATCACAGAAGTTTCTGTAGGAAGAGCTGCATCTCCACAAGCTGTCGATGGTACAGTTTCTGATGGAGAATTATGTGGAAGTTCAGCTTTCGTAAACATCTGAATTGGTCTTTGAAATCCTCGAGAGTGATGAGGTGGTGTACCAATAACTTCACACTTTACAAAACCAACTTCAGCACTCAGTAAGTATTCTGTAAACTTTTGAGGGAACAACTGGATATTCTTGTAGTTATTATAGATTGCTTCCTGCAAAATAAACAAATAAAAACAAATTAATTATCTTTTAATTCTTTAGCACTATAAAGTTCATTGTGGTAAGGCGCTTGTTAGTTTCTCGTATCCTATTCTTTGATTATATATTCAAACCGAAATGGTTTTAACCGTTCCTAATTACAGTATACAACTCAAAGAAATGAGCATACAAAATAAATAAATAAATAATAAAAAAAAATATGTATGAAACTATACTGTGGTTTGATTTTGTTACTATTGTCCCTAATGAAATTTTAAAGAAGATTACAAAGGAAATGATAAATAATAAATAAATAATCGTCTTTATTAAAA
>OX439129.1:25582392-25658935 GCA_949318235.1 Ecdyonurus torrentis
AAAAAAAAGCTTAAAGGAAAATACAAATTTTTGAAAGGGCGAGGTTTAAGCCTGACAAATAAGCCTAAATAAATAAATAAAAATAATAAATAAATTAAGCCTGATAAATGAAGTACAGTTTCGATCAAATGAATAGTTACCATTTAAACTCGATGTTTTTTACCGCGTTAAATTTTGTTCAATTTTGCAACCTTGTTTATGATTATTCATTGAACTCTATATTCTCTATCACATCTATATTCAAATTCATTGAGTCTATATATTGTAATAGTTGACAAATACACCACAAGAAGTCACCTGTGATGCACTCAGGTAGACAATCCGGCGGGTAAATATTTTGCTTGCTTGCTTGCTCATTCTCTCTCTCTCTCTCTCTCTCTCTCTCTCTCTCTCTCTCTCTCCTAAGAAATGCATTTAATGTTTTTTTTATGTTTCAAAATAACTGCTGACTTACCGATTTGCCCGATTAAGAGATTAAAATTAAGATTTTTTTTTTTATCATTTATATCAATATGATTTGTAATGACAGCAATTTGGTAAGAAAATAGTTCGAAACTTGTTATCAAACAAATACTTGAAAGCATTTCTCACAAGAGAGAGAGAGAGAGAGAGAGAGAGAGAATGAGCAAGCAAGCAAGCAAAATATTTACCCGCCAGATTGTCTACCTGAGTGCATCACAGGTGACTTCTTGTGGTGTCTTTGTCAACTATTACAATATATAGACTCAATGAATTTGAATATAGATGTGATTGAGAATATAGAGTTCAATGAATAATCATAAACAAGGTTGCAAAATTGAACGAAATTTAACGCGGTAAAAAACATCGAGTTTAAATGGTAACTATTCATTTGATCGAAACTGTACAGTACATGTCATACAAATTTAGGTACTCTGAAACTCAAACTTACAAAGTTAAGGCAGAGAAATTTAACATGTATTTTCCTATGCTGGATATTTGATATTAAGGAGAAATTTATACCTATACAAAAAATTGTAAACAGTGCTTATCGGTATAGCGAGTAGAAAACATCTAATGTAACATTATGCTTATGGGGAGAGAAAACAATTGCACTTATTTAAATGAGGAATACTAGATATAGGTACTTTTGCATGTTTTAAGACATATAAATGTTTTAAGAATTTTTAAACCGATAACCTTCATTAAAGATTTACACTGACAAGTGAGTACTCACCGTGAGCTTCTTCTTGCTGCCATAACTTGACCAAGCTTGAGCTTCCAAAATGAGTCTGCCACCAGGCCGAAGCTGAGCATGCATTCTCTTGAAAGTCCTCTTCAAGCCTTCATCTCCAAAGTTAAGATGAAACCATTTTGTAACACTCAGGCAAAGGATCACATCAAACTGAGGACGTTCTAAATTGAGTAAGACATCAGACTCAAGCACATAGTTTCCCTGTAAACACACACACAATCAATTTTAGTTATCTAATTTAATATTTGTGTTTTCTTGACATTTACTGGTGGAACAAGGGCAGCTGCATGAATTAAGAAAATACCAAACAGTAGTACTGTAATAAGTTTTATTCTTAAAGGCGTAGAACACCTTAAAGCGATACTTAACCCTAAAAATAAGAAGTAATTTTTATTCTTATCTAAAATAAAAAATAACTCAATAGAAATCAGTCGTTTATTTTACTTTTCTAGCCCACGGGATAAGCGAGCCCCGCTAGGGTAAAGAGGAAATCTCTGACGTCAGAGATTTCCTTTACTGTGTGAGTAAAAAATCTGTACACCTTTTCAGGTAAGCTTAGCAGGTAGAGCAAGGGGTACATATTTTTTAATTCTCATAGTAGAGGGGCGTGTACTCTATATTGTTACTCTCGCGGGGCTCGCTTATCTCGCGGACTAGAAAAGTCAAATAAACAACTGATTACTATTGAATTGTTTTAGAAAAGAACAAAAAAATACTTATTTTTAGGGTTTAGGATCAATATTAAAGAAAAGGATAGAATAACCAGCAAGGGCCTTACCACAGTAGAAGTTCTATGGAGAGGTCGAAGTCTTGCATGGCACAGTGTTTTGTTATAAAAAAGTTCATTTTATAACTGAGAGCTTTCGTCATATATTAATGACATTATCAATCAAAGAAGAAAATTACTTGAGCACATCACTGAGCAGTGTCTTGTCTTGTACTGCCGAGTTGTGCTCTTGTGCTCTTGCTGGTTAGGAGTTGGTATGGAGGGGTGGGGGTGGAGGTGTGGGAGTGGAGACATAGGAATTAGGGAAAGAGTGTGAATGAAGGAGTAAGGGAAGAGGTGGGGAGGGAGCGGGAATATTTTAAAAAAAGATTTTTATTAGCGAATATTAAGTCCAGGCAGCCCTTGGGCTTTTCTGGATCTTAATACATGTTGGTATGCCAATTCATATTGTCGTAAAGTTGCATAGTTAGCTGGACCCGGTATTTTACGAAGTATTGTGGATTTATAGCACATTTGGAAATTTGATAAGCCATGAGAGGCCGCATGTTCAGCCACAGGTTTTTCCATCTCATTGTTTTTTACGGATTGCCTGTGGCCATTCATGCGGTCTCTCGCTTTTTGTGTGGTTAAACCTATGTAAAATGCTTGACATTTTTCCGGTTGGCCTGTCGTGGGGTTGGTGGTGTGTTGGGTACAATCAAGTTTGTAAATGACATTTTCTGATGTGCAAGTATTATGGCCTTGGATAGGGTATGTTAGGTTGGTGACGGGGCTTATGAATGTTTTGCTGGGTATTTGTGTAATGCAGGTGTTGCATCTCCTCCCTCTGTTACTCTGTTTGCCGTTGTTTTGACAGGGGAAGGATCCATTAGGTAGAGGTTTGGGTTTTGGTGTGGGATCAGTATGGGATAGGATTGCTTTAATGTTCGGTGGTTGACGGAATGCTATTTGAGGTATTTTGGGTAACAATTGGTTTGTTTCGGTGGTGGCTAATATAGGGTGTGCATATTGTAACATTTGTCTGATTTCTTTTTCTAATTTGGGATGTGCTATAAATCCACAATACTTTGTAAAATACCGGGTCCAGCTAACTATGCAACTTTACGACAATATGAATTGGCATACCAACATGTATTAAGATCCAGAAAAGCCCAAGGGCTGCCTGGACTTAATATTCGCTAATAAAAATCTTTTTTAAAAATATTCCCGCTCCCTCCCCACCTCTTCCCTTACTCCTTCATTCACACTCTTTCCCTAATTCCTATGTCTCCACTCCCACCCCTCCACTCCCACCCCTCCACCCCCAGCCCTCCATACCAACTCCTAACCAGCAAGAGCACAAGAGCACAACTCGGCAGTACAAGACAAGACACTGCTCAGTGATGTGCTCAAGTAATTTTCTTCTTTGATTGATAATGTCATTAATATATGACGAAAGCTCTCAGTTATAAAATGAACTTTTTTATAACAAAACACTGTGCCATGCAAGACTTCGACCTCTCCATAGAACTTCTACTGTGGTAAGGCCCTTGCTGGTTATTCTATCCTTTTCTTTAATATTGATCCTAACCGCGATGGTTTTTTCCTTTAATTGATTTTTAGGGTTTAGTATCGCTTTAAACAAAAAACTTGTCTAATATCCTAACATACCTAAATATCAACGTTCATTTGGCCGGAGTCATTAATTTCTAATTTATTTTCCATTCACAAAATGGCAGATGCGGGTTTATGACATCACAACTCCCTTGTTACCTCCCACGTGGACTAGTGAGCTGTGATGTCATAACCCCGAATCTGCTATTTTGTGAATGGAGAATAAATTAAAAAAAACAACATCAGCCACATCAATGTTGATATTTAGATATGCTAGGATTAGACAAGTTCTTTGTTAAAGGTGTTCTACGCCTTTAAGAATAAAATTTATTACAGTACTATGGTATTTTCTTAATTCATGCAGCTACCCTTGTTCTACCAGCAAACGTCAAGAAAACACAAATATTAGATTTAAAGAAAAAAGAAAGAAATATACTTGAAAACTACTTACATGTATGAATGATACATTGTGTGGAAACTTCAAAACTTGTGTGCCTGCTGCAGTTGGACCATCCAATGATCCATACAGAACTGGCATGCAGGCAGGGAATTGTTCATCACAGTCTACTGGTTGACAACTTGCATAATGGCGCATATTTTGCTTGGCAGCTTTCACAAGTTTACGATCAATGTCAATGCCCACCACTTTTCTAGCCCCAAGTTGCTGAGCCACAGCCAACGTCACATGTCCCACATTGCAACCAATATCCAAGACTTCTTTACCATGAAATAAGTCTTTACGCAGAACTTTCATTCGTGCGTCAACTTCTTGGTTGTGATTACGATAACCGTAGTATCTATTATAATTTCCATATTGAAATTTAGCATTGCCTGGCTTAAAAACAGGCGGGCCTTGACTTTCAGACTTAGTTTTGTTGCGATTACGATTTTTATTATTTTTTCTGTTTCTTGCTCCACCATGTGGTTCCCATGATAAATTCCTGTTAAAAACTGGAAATGGTCTTTTCCATGCTCCTGGCTGTGGAATGACAGGACTGACAATTTTATCATCAAGAGAACGCCTTGGTCTTCTTTCATTTCCTCTTCCTTCATTACTTCGTCTAGCAGGCTTTTTCTCACCTAGAGTTTTCTCATCAACCTTCTTTGGAGGAGATTCTTCTTTTTCATCACTTCCCACAGGCTTCTCAGGTTCTGCAGACTTGGTTTCTTCGGTGGTGGAAGAAGTTGCTGTAGCATTTGCCAATGCTGCCGCAGCAGCAACTGCAGATGCACTTTTTCTACGACGATGTCTGGGCTTCTTTTTCTTTGGTGAGATTAATCTCAGCTCATAATTTGGATCATCATCAGGTGCAGTTAAATTTAAGGGGTCATGTATGTTTGGTGGGATAATAACCTCAATAGCCTCTTTCCTATGTTTAGGGGTTGGTAGTGGGGAGGACTGTGGAGTAACTGCATTCATTGCTCTGAAAAAATTGAACAAATTTGTCAAACAGTGTGAAAGATCACACGGAAGAAAATAAAAAATAGTTGCAACTAACATAACTTTTCATTAATTTAATATTAAAATTAGCTATAATTAGAAAATTGAGCCACTCTCAAAAACTTAAGTATGGTAGGGGTAATTGTACTAGTAGTTATCGGCAGGTGTTTACTTTTTATTATTAGTCTTTTTTTTTTAATAATAATATATTTCATTCATTTGAGTAAAAAGAAAAAAAAAAAAAAAAAAAAAAAAAAAAGTGCCAAAATTTCAAAGCCCTGAAATGAGTGGAAGGTACTTAAAAAAATACAACTGCCGATAACTGTGACCTGCCGACTAGTACAATTACTACTGAAATTGGAATACTTTACAGAAGTCATATATGGTAATAGGACTAGTTATCGGCAGCTTAAGGGTCTTAAGGTTGAAATTCCTATAGTATTGTTGAGAAAAGCAGCCAAACCGACACTGCCGCAGTTTCGGAACCCCCTATTATCATCAGTTTATCTTGGCCCCCTTTAGTGTTAAAAGAGTTTGTAATTAGTGTTATGGCAAGTAGACAGAATTCTAAGATGGTTGGTTAGAATCTCGTAAACTTATTACTTTCGCCGTAAAAAGAGCCTGCCGATAACTGCGGCCTGCGGATAACTAGTACATTTACCATACCAATTTAATAATTGTGTTATTAAGTGCAATATTATCAATCATTACCTGTTTATCTCTTCATCTTGAAGACTATTTAAATTCAATGGATCACAAATATTTCCTCCCAAAAGGAACTTGGTTGGTGGTACGATGAAATCTCTCTTCCATCTCTTATGAGAGGGTCCAAATTTGCCATTACCCCCAGTAAAGCTGTGTGACCTCTTTCTTCCAAACTTGAAATGTCGATTATCATTATCATGTCTGAACCTTTTATATTGGTTTGATTGTTGGGGGTGATTATTATGTGACGGCTTCCGTTTCTCAGGGGTGGTCTTCTCTGGTTTAGGAGCCTCTTCTTTTGCCTCTCCTACTTCACATTCAACCACTATATTTACTGGCTCTGTACATTCTTTTTCAGTGCAATCAGGTTGAGCTAGATCTACTGTGACTGGTCTCTCAACTTCTGTTGAAGCCATCGCCTGAAAAATCATAATAAAAACACATTATTTACCAAATATACAGTAATACAGTACGTACAGTATGTATGTCTATGCATATACATAGAAGTAAGAACAATGATAAATAATTACTCCCTTGAAATTAAATTCAGAGATAAACTTATAATAAACGTGTTAAAAACACAATCCTGAAATTATAATAAAAATTTCCCATACTTCATCTATCTTTGTATGTAGGATGTAGGTATGCTCATTTGAAGCAAAGCTTAGAAATACATATGTACATAATATGTTAAGTTCACAGACCTATATTTTAAGTAAAGGTTGATCAGATGAACAATTCATGGCAAAGCATAACACAACTAACATTAAAGAAAAATTAGGCAATCATTAAAATCGTAATCAAAACGTTATTCCACGTGAGTTTGTATACAAATATAATTTTCCCTCCACAGCGCATGCGTACTAGAGCAAAAATTTTACTGCATTCCCGTCAAGCCCATGAAAACAACAAGAAAAAGTCACAATTTACCTATTTAAACTATGTTTTTAGTAAAATACTTACAAAAATTTATGAATCCGTATAATTAGATATCTTTTTTATTAGCTTTATGAGTGCATTAAGCTAATAACAACGCTAAAACGTAAAAAGACACAGACAGATCGAGCACAAAACATCATTCGTCCTCCATTTGCGATCGCGATCGTTCTCATCCATTTACTTTCAGGCTGATATATTAAATTACTTTTTAAGAAGATATAAATTAAATTTAATAATTCATTAAACATATTTAGAAATATTGTTTCATAACTCTATTGACATTTTACAAAGATTTTTTTTTTTTAATTTTTGATTTGAGTAATTTTAAACGGAAGCTAATTTTCCATTTCCGGTGCAGTTGATTTCGAAGAAGACGGCCGGTAGGTTTATTAATATTATGTTCTAATTTGATTTGCTTGTTTTTCGTTGCTTTTTCTTTGGTATTATAAACTTTATAGCTTTTAAATAACTCCAAAAATATTTTTCACGTTTACTGTTCGACAGTATTTGTCTCGTAGACTACTAGTTTAGTGAAACAAACAAACAAATAGCAGAACATAAACCACAACAGGTTGCAGAAATTTGCAAGGTGCAACGATTTTTTCCCCCGAAATTATTGTTAACAACGAGCTAACAGGTAAATGAATGAGCAAAATGCTATTATTCATTATTTATTCATAAACTGTGATAAATACTTTAACATTTTGATTCTATAATGATATTTATCTTATTTCCTTCAGGCAGGAGAGGTATAATACGTATGTATTAACCAGAGTTACTCCCAGCAGTCGAAATGGATTCCTGCCATAAGAGTGACACAAATTCTGATGTTCCAAAACTTCAGGAGGTAATAATAAATATGAATATGTATATTGAAATAAAGAAAGTATTTCGTATCATACTGTATGTACCGAAATGAAATGTATAACTTATAATTTTTGTGTTGCAATTCAGTCAATATAGGTACATTATGTAGTATGAACAGCTCTGGTCACAAGTTGAAGAACGGGGCAGCGTTGGCCGCAGCGTTTTCTCATAAAGATAACATGTTGTGGTTGCGAGTTGCCTATACAAATCGTTCTCAAACTTTTGGCCAGAGCTGTACCTATGTACCGAAACGAAATGAATAACTTTCAATTTTAGTAATGCATTTCAGTGTATACATGTGAAATTTTATGATTTCGTTGCGGTACATACATAAATACATATATGTAACATACATATAGTTGTGCAAGGTTTTGATTTCCTTGCGGTATTGATGACAGATGTACCGCAAGGAAATGAAAAACCTGCACAACTATAGACTGAAAAGCATCACTAAAATTGCAGGTTATTCATTTCATTTCGGTACCCTGCATTTTAGTTATCCAACTAAATTATATATATCTATATATATATATATATATATATATATATATATATATATCGAGGGTGCTCCGCTATAATGTCCTAAGTCCACTTGACCTTGAAAAATAAAAAATCGTCGGATCAACTCCAAATTTTGGATTTGTCCATTTCAGGTCATTTGCAGCAAAAAATATTTTTCAAGGTCAAATGGACTTAGGACATTATAGCGGAGCACCCTCGATATATTATATCGATCTTGTTGCGAAAAAAAGGCCTATCTCGTTTTTTGTACGTGGAAGCAAAAGGCCTATCTCGTTCCCGAACATTATGGCGATAGCGCTCGAGATAGGCCTTTTTTTCGCAATAAGATCGATATATATAATATTTAAAAAAATAAACTGATTTACATTGCATATTTGTCTTTTTAAACGTTGTTTATTATTATTTTTTAAAAATAAAAAAAATTATGTTCATAAATATATATTTATGTATGTACTTTTCTCTTCAGGTACAACAAAACCATTTAGACGACATTATTGACTCTGTGGCAAAAAGTGATGGTGTTGATGAAGGTCTTCATTCTAATGAGCTGTTGTCTAGCAAAGAGGTACATTCAATTAAGTCCTTTTTAAGTCTTGTATGTTTTTTTGTAGTGAGGATTGAGGATATGTATTGATTAATAAAGGAACAACTGTTTTGAGGCTGACTATAAGCAATTTTGCTCACATCCGCTTCTGTTATGTCGTACTGCGCATTCGTAGTAAGAGTAAGTATGTATATATAGAAACGGAAGCGGATGTGACCGAAATCGTTTAAAGTGGGCTTCAAAATAGTTGTTTCTTTATCAGTCAATATTGCATGCATTATTGTAAAAGTTTTTCTAGTTTTATATTTTTAAGTATAACAAACAACAGTTTAAATGACTGCTGTTTTGTTTGATTTATTTATGCATTACTTATAAAAAAACTAATGCTGTCCGTAAACCCTGTTTTCTGCTACTAAAATGACGATCAACTAAGATCCTTTGAATGTAATGCTCATTTTTTGGTGCAAGAAAACGAACATAGTTTACAAACATAGTGAACATGTTAAATAGGTGTGCACATAAATGGGGTAAAAAAAAAAAATCTTTACTTTTTAAATTTACAGGAGTATGCTCCAGTGCCAAATCCATTTGATGAGCACCCTGAACAAGAAGTAGCCCATGAGAATGATTGGTAAGGAAATAAATTAAACATTTTATTCAATAAAATACTGTATAAAATAAAGTCAGAAGAAATATATGTAATAGCACTAGCAGAGACATAGAAACCAGACATATGTTATCAGTGGTACACCCCAAACTTACCGGTACTCTGCAGCAGAGATGTCCCAATGATATTACCGATAATTCCATCCTTTGCATTTTCTCAAGCTCTTAATATGAAAGTATAGCTATCTCACTCAGACTCCACGTTAAAACGCGCAGGTAGAGAGGCACTCCCATGCTAACACAGTTGCAATTTAATTGCAATGTAGATCAAGTAGCACATTTACGATCCACCTGCCTGGCACAACATTACCTACAGTTTTTTCTATAAACTACAGACAAAAATTAAGTTTTTAAAAGCATCAGCTGAGATACTTTTTCTTTGCACACGGGCACACGTATATTCTTATATATTTTCTTTGCGTAAATATTTGGATGTCTGGATTTAATTTTCACTTACTGTTTATTTGAAAAATTTATTTTCCAAATAGCTTTTTCTTAGCTCCATATTGTTTTAAAATGGTAAACATCATGACGCCATAATATCTTTTGGTGTATGTCAGAATTAACCTTTCCAGTAGGAGCTTTTTATGTATGATGTGAGGGTTACCAGACCTCAGGCTCAAATTGTTATCACACTCTTCTGAGTTTGTTCTGAAAGATGTGGTGCCTTTGCAAATTAAAGATTAACCTTGGTTGTAACGTAACAGTTTTTTTTTTCTTTTTCCTTCAATGGATTTTTTTTCACTCAAAATGTCAGCATAAGTTTGTTTTGCCTTCAATAGCATGTGTACTAAATTTCAAATCAAATTGTGTAATTTTTATGTGGGGAAAAATGACATGGGAAATATTGGACACCCCACATAACCAATTGGCAAATCAATTTGAAATTTGGTACACATGCTATTGAAGGCAAGACAAACTTATGCTGGAATTTTGAAGTGAGAGAGAGAGAGAGAGAGAAAAGCAAACAAACAATGTTACGTCTGAGGTTAATCATTATAAGGATGGCTTTACGGTTAATTTTATAATAATAATAAATTCCTGACATTGCCTAAAAAAAAAAAAAAAAAAAAAAAACTTCAAAATTTTGCCCGTATATTTTTTATTTTAATTTTGTATAATATAAATTTACTCTATGATGCATGCTTACAAATTACTCGTGAACGCGCATTTTCTATTATAACATGGAAAAAAAAATTCAGCCCATATCATTTAAGAGCCAACCAAAGTTTATATGAATTTGGACCAGCTCGGCAGTAAGGCCATATTCCGGACTCCCGGACCGGGACTTTGTTTTGTGGGCCTCTGGTTCAGAGAAGAAGAAAAAATAATAATAATGATAACGTTCAAAGGTTCTTTGAAATCAAATCGCACTTTCTTTATTATTTTATAGGTAGAAACCAAATGAGAGTTGGCTCCAGGCAGCAGCGTCAACTGAAAATCTCAAATGGCGATAATGGTTTTAAAAATATAGGTATATATAATGCCATATATTGTCTCAAGCCGTTATGCACGGCCCTATGCACACCAGGCGTGCAAGGCTATGAGCACTTTTATGCATGTATAATTAATTAGGAGTTAAAGGAATTTTAGTAGGAGGCGGGGGGTTGCAAGCACAGCAATAACAGCTTGAGACAATATATGGCATGATATAATATATATATTTTTTAAACCACTATCGCCATTTGAGATTTTCAGTTGACGCTGCTGCCTGGCGCCAACTCTCATTTGGTTTCTCCCTATCAAATTTTAACGTCACATGTTTTTCCATACCGCGATGGTACCTTTCCTTTTCCTAAATACAATTTCTTTATTATTTGAAAAGAAATTATATCAACTTTTTTAATTTCAGTTTCAGTTAAACTTTTTTTTAGACTGTCGTATTGGTGTATTTTCACTTTACTTCTTGCACGTATGTAAATAAATTATTATGCTTTTAAAAGTTATTATATTAGGTATTTATACAGTATATCATTTATATTTTTTATATGAACTATATTTTTATGATAAAATATATTCTTATAAATTCAAGTTGAGCCCGTAAATGACCCGTGCAAAGTGAAAAAAAAAAAAAAAAAAAAAAAAAAAAAATGAAAAGAATGCATGATAAAAAAAAAGCTTCTCTTTTTTTTTCATAAGTACAAATTCTAGTATGTAAAATCGATTGTTTTTAATATTTAAAAAAAAAAAAAAAAAAAAAATAGAGTTACAACTTAAACTGCCTTCAAAAAACTATATTTTTGTATATAGTGAGAAATGAGTTTTTTTTTGTGTTTTTTTCCGAATTTCGGCTCAAATATAAATTTTACCAAGTTTTGGATCGTTCCCTTCCCCCCCCCCCCCCCCCCCTGATTTAACTCGATTTTGAAAGCTCAACCTAAGTTTCAAGTAAAACCATCCGTAAAATTTCCATGTTCTTTACACCTTTGATTATGAATTTACATCCCTATTCTGCCTCTTTTTTTTTTTCATATTTTATTTGCACATAATTTTTAATCATTTTAATTATAACAAGTATTCCTTCAATGTAGAATTTGTTTTCCATCATTCATCCATTTTTGTCTTATATATTTTTTAAAGGCGGCAGAAGGTTATGTTATGTAGATCGTATATAGTATGAATATATCAAATTTAATCAATTGCATATTTATTTTTCAAAATAATATAGTTTTACACATTGTAAAAAGTGAAAAAATTCAAATTTAGTTCAAAATTAGTGTAAAAACCAGGTGCCACGCCCCCCCCCTAAAATTTTTTTGCGCCTGCTGCGCAAACTGGGGGGGGGGGTGGCGCCCCCAGGCCCCCATTGGTATGCGGCCCTTCTCCTTTGGTGCCCGGCCCGGGCTTTTAGCCCCCAAGCTGGCCCTGGCTGTGATGATACAGTAAACTCTTGGTTTTAGGAATTTTGATTGCATGTGTAAATTTCTTGATGTGAATTTCTCAAGCAAGTCAATAGTATTTGCCATCATAATTATGCATTTTTATGCTTTACCACTTGATTTTGCACAATGACCATATTTTAGGTCTCTTGCAATTTCACATATGTACCATGAGTACTTGTATTTTGTAAAGTCTCAAGACTACATTTTTTTTTTCTTCCCAATAATTTGATTTAGTTAATTGATGAAGTCATATAGTAATGTTCAATCAGAGATTTTCTTTTTTCGAAGTTCAAATTGCAATATCATTGTATTGCATGTTCTAAAAAAAAATTAAGTTTAGTATTGCCGCAACAGTCATTTAATGGACAATATGCATGCTGTGTTTCAGAATTTTTGTGTTTAAAGTATTGTCGTTAATAATTAATTAGTAGAAAATGAAACGTATTTTATAAAAAAAATTTAAGACCATTGACTTTCAACCCGATTTTCATATAAAACCACTTGTGATAAAATTTTCATATTTGATGGTCAAAGTTGGGAGATGTTGTTAATTGATGTCGTGCAGATGATTTTTCTTAAAAACCAACCCTTTGCCAATAAAGGGCAAAAAGTCTAAATCAGGATCCGCTTGTGCTAAAAAGCTAAAACTTAAAATGCAAATGTTAAATATTATGAATGATTTTTTCACTTGTAAAAAATTGAAATTTATTAATTTTTCACCCTTTAGCAATTTTTTTCCTGCTGGGAGAGATGAATCCGCATTAGACAATCCGCATTACACAAACCTGAAAAAAAATCATTGCTCCTCAATTAATTGCAACTAGTTAAAAATGTTCCCTGAAATTTATTAATAAAAGTAATTAACATACACACGTGAAATTTCAGCTCTTTAGCACAAGCGGATCCTGATTTAGACTTTTTGCCCTTTATTGGCAAAGGGTTGGTTTTCAAGAAAAATCATCTGCACGACATCAATTAACAACATCTCCCAACTTTGATCATTAAATATGAAATTTTTATCACAAGTGGTTTTATATGAAAACCGGGTTGAAAGTCAATGGTCTTGAATTTTTTTATAAAATACGTTCCATTTTCTACTAATTAATAATTAACGACAATACTTTAAACACAAAAATTCTGAAATGCAGCATGTACTTTGTCCATTAAAAAACTGTTGCGGCAATACTAAATTTAATTTTTTTTAGAACATACAATACAATGATATTGCAATTTGAACTTCGAGAAAAGAAAATCACTGATTGAACATTACTATATGACTTCATCGTAATGTTGAGTTGCCTATGTTGGTAGCTGCCCCAACGGCATTTTACATAATTGAGATAATTGCACCAATGTATTGCATAAGCAAAGTCACTGATAATATTGTTATGGTCTTGAGTTTTATTATTTACAAAATATTTTCCAAGATTCCTTAACAATGCAATTTAAATAAAATAATTCACTTTTGCAGCTCAAACAGCAAAGAAAGTACTCCACGTTCAAGTATGAGTGAGATCTTGAAGATGAAACTTGACTCTCCAAGGAAAGACAAGCTGTTGAAAAACAAACCCGTTAAGCTAAAAAGGGAACTCATACCTAAAAACATTTCATCCACAACATCCTTTGCAATGAGCAAAAAAGGTAAAGGGGACCTTAAACCTTTTGGGACTTGTTTTAACATTTTGAGATAAAGGAAGGGAAAGGGATATAATATATTATTTAAAAAAAATAATGTAAATTTTGAATGTTTCTGTTGCAGTGCGTGTGCATGCATCTTCATCACAAGAAGCTCTCGATTTGCCTCATCAAGGTGCACATCAATTGCAGCTCAGTGAAATACCATCACAACAATCTGATGGTCTGCTCTCTGGCAAAGCAATCTCCAAACATAGAGATCCCAGGCTTGAAATTCTTCATTTGCAACGCATGCGATGTGAAACTGGCATTTGGGTGCAGTGTGTGAGCTGCGATAAGTGGCGTTATTTAGCTACAGTCAATGATGTGCAAAGTATTCATCCTAACTGGAAGTGTTCAATGAATTCAGGTAAACAAGTACACAAATTTTGAATTTACTAAACTTAATAGTCATAGACAAATGTCATTCATATTTCAGAGATGTCAAATGAGATTTGGTGACAAATACATACACCCAGTATAGGAAAACCCTTTTATTATTATATTTTCACTTGAAATATAACTCAATTTGCTACTTCAAACGGAATCCTCTTTAAAGGTACCAATCAAGAAGTAAAAAAGTTTCTTCATGAAATATATATTTTAGTATAAAAAAATAACAACCAACATTGAGTGCAAGGGACTTGTGTTTCAGCTTTAATAACACTTACAAATCGAACACCAATTTACTTATGGTCCAACAGCCTAACTAACCTTAATTCCTTATGCATAAGAAATAATTGTGATACATATGTTTAATGCAAGATCCTTTTAGATAGTATCAAGGTAATGACATCAAAAGTAGTTACATACTAGTGCAACAGCTATAATCCTTGGAGAAAGTGGTTACAATTTGTCTTTACAATGGTTTTAATTTTTATGTCATATTAGAACCTGTGATGTACAACATTTTTTTTTTTTTTTCTTTTCTTTTTCAAAAAAATAACCATATCTTGAAATTTATTTTTGAATACATCTCGTTAAAAAAAAAAAAAAAAAAAAAAAAAAAGAAGAAAAAAAAAAAGTTCGCGTTGAATTTCTTCATACTACCCACACATAAACACAGAAACAATGTTAATCAACTAGGCAAAATAACTTTTTTTTTTTTGGTGTTTGATGTTTGAATATAAAATTACAATTGATAAAGCATGAAACTATGATAAAAAATTATGAACTGATCACAATAAAAACTCAAATACCTGTAGCTTGTAGATCAACTTTTTTCTTTCTTCAATTAAGTTAAAAAGTATAGGATATAATTTATTTATTGTATTCATTAAACACACAAAGCGTGTACAACATAATATAAAATAAGTAATAATAGACCTAATAATAACAAAAACTTACCATTTGAGATATTTTAATTATTACAGGACAGGCTAATTCTATATTCAAAATTGTTTATTCATTTCTTTCTTCTACAATTTGTATTCAATTCTTATCACTTAATAAAATAATATTTTTAGGTGCTAATGATGACTTTGTTTGATTGCAGATCTAAACTTTAGTTCATGTAGAGTGGAACAAGTTGGACCTACTCCAGAAGAAGAAGAGTTCATGGTGCATTGCTCGTACACAGCTGGTTCCTTGGTGTGGGCACAAATAACTGGATATCCTTGGTGGCCTGCTATGGTGGATGATGACCCAGACTTCCAGCAGTTCTACTGGCTTAATGATTATTCAGATATTCCGGTAATGTCAAATTCATATGGAATATGTGCCCTAATTTGTGTATGTGTTGTGTTTAAAAGCATAAAAGTGCATATTAAAGGCCGGTCCATAATTACAAGAAATGTAAAATTTCCCATGTGAGAAAAAAGGAAGCAATCTGAAGCAATAGGCAGCTGCAGTCAATCAGATTGCTTCATTCTTGTGTGGAAAATACTTTACATTTCTTTCAATTGTAGATCAGCTTTTTAGTGCATTAACTTTGACAAATCATCATTTACAACCCTTAAACTCTTGGCTGACGTAATATACTTGTTATTGTATTGGTTGTAGGATGCAATAACCATGTCTTACTTTAATTGACTTTTAAATTGCACAATACTTGTGATAATGATGATAAGTATTGTAATTTTACTGTAACCTTATGCATCTTTTGACTATCAAGAGAAGGTTCAATTGGTCACTAATCCACCAACCGTACTTGTCCATGAACCATGACTTTTTGCTAGACTTACTAGAGTTATGATTTTTTCAGAATTAAGTCACCTTAGCATAGGTACTTCAAAGCGCGTGTTGAAAAAAATCGGAAAAAATTTTCGCGGGAAATACGGCGCCTTCTAATTTTCCAACTTAGCCAAGGGTAGGGTTGCTTTTTGTCACATATCTTTTTTTCCAATACAGATATATAAAAAATGAAAAATGGGGTTGATTAAGAATTAAAAATCGTATAAATGACCTGTGTAACGCAATGACCTTGACCTTTATTTTAGGTGATTTTTTTTTTAAAAAAATAATACAAAAATACAAAAAAAATATACGCTCGGTCCTTCTTATGACAAATTAATATAGCAGTAATATGCGCACACATTTCACCTACAAAATGGTGTAAAACAAGTTCTGGAGTTATGGATACAATTAAAGTTCCAACTAAAAATGTAGAGTAACCTCAGCGCGCAGCCATACTTAACACTGTTATAAAGCGCTCTCACTTGACACAAAGTGCGTAAGTTTACGCTAGGTTACGAAATATAAAATTTAAATATATTTAAAACAAGTAAAGATACTAAATTATAGCAAATATTTAATGAGAAATTATATTTCATAACAAAAAACAAATTTAATTATAAGGGATCAGACTTTCTTAATTTCAGATCATCGATTTTTTTTTCCTAAAAAGAAAAATATAAATAATCAGTGATTACTTAGTGATCAATTTAGTGATCACTAAAAAATAATAAATAGAAAGTTTCAGTTTTTTTTTTTATGAAAACCTGAAATTTGAATGCAGGACATTAAAAAATAATTTTTTTGCGAGTTGTATATTTTGTTTTTTAATTCGTAAAATATTAACGAAAATGTCAATTAAAATTGTTGTGGGCAATTTTATTTCATATTTTTAAGAGAATATTGTCTTCATTCGACTGATAGACGAATTTATAATTTTTTAATTGATCAAAAGTTTTTGTATATAAAATTTTTAACAATTGAAAAATGATGTCATGGGTGACAACTTATGTTTGTGTGCATCAGAAAAAGTTACCAACCTTAACTTTGTTAGAAAATTAGAAATTCGAATATCTGTCGATTCGGGATAGTAATGCAATAAAATTACCCCCAAAACTTTTCAGTCTTTCTCATCAATATAATTAATAGTAATTGATTAAAGTAATGATTATTTAGCACAAATATCCTTATTGACTAATAAAGGAACAACTGTTTTAAGGCCGACTTTAAGCGATTTCATTCACATCCGCTTCCGTTTCTGCTTACTACGCATGAGCAGTACTTCGAAACGGAAGCAGATGTGAGTGTAATCGCTTAAAGACAGCCTTAAAACAGTTGTTCCTTTATTAGTCATTATCTCAAAGGAAAATTACATTTTTAAAATTTTATTAGTTTCACTTCAGCTAATCGCGACGTAATACGTAACATCAGCTTTCTAGGCCGATTGTTTATGATTTTTCTTTAAAAAAGAATATATTATTAATAAATAAAAAATACGACAAATAGATTTTATTGTTTAGGGACAAAGTAACTATAATATCAAAGTATGAAACAAAAATATAAAACGTCAGAAATTTGACTTGCTGTAATAAAAGAAAAACACTCGAAATATTTATATCTCGCGAAAAATAATAATTGAATTTTCTTATTAAAATTTCAGTTTTTCATCAAAAAAGGCTGGAAGTTCATATTTATCCAATTTTTAGTAATCCTCTTTTTTTATTTATTTATTTTTTTTTTATATAGGAAAAAAATCGATGATCTGAAATTAAAAAAGTCTGATCCCTTATAATTAAATTTGTTTTTTGTTATGAAATATAATTTCTCATTAAATATTTGCTATAATTTAGTATCTTTACTTGTTTTAAATATATTTAAATTTTAAAATTTAAATCTAGAGAAAGCATATGATCGAGTGAACAGAAGTATGATGTGGAGTGTATTAGATGAATATGGGGTGAGAGGGAAGTTACTTGAGGGTGTGAAAGCCATGTATGCAGGTAGTAAGGCATGTGTGAGAGTAAACGGAAAGTTGAGTGAGTGGTTTAAAGTGGGTAGAGGCGTTAGGCAAGGATGTGTGATGTCGCCGTGGTTATTCAATATTTTCATGGATAAATGTATAAAGTTGGCTGAAAAGTATGGAAGTGGAGTAAACGTAGGTTTGTTAATGGTGTGGATGTTGTTGTACGCTGATGATGCGTTGATGGTGGCTGAGAGTGAGGAAGAATTGCAAGAGATGATTGATAGGTTGGAAGAAAGCACAGAACAAATGGATCTGAGAATAAATGTTGGGAAAACTAAAGTAATGGTATTTGGTGGAGAAAAGGATGATGGAAATGAATTCACACTGAATGGAGAAAAGCTGGAAAGAGTGAAAGAGTTTGTATATTTGGGAAGATTATATCAAGAGAATGGAAGTATAGATGGGGAGATTGAGAGGAGAGTGGCGGCAGGTAGGAAAGTAGTTGGCAGCATGGCAGGATTGGCCAAGAGTGATGCTTTATCAAACAAAGCAAAACTTACAGTGTACAATTCTGTCTTACTCCCAACTATCTTATATGGTTCTGAATCATGGGTATGTCAGAGTAGGCATATGAGTAGGGTGAATGCTGTTGGTATGAGTTTTCTCAGAAGTATGTGTGGTAAAACAAGATTAGATAGGGTAAGGAATACTTGGGTGTTGGAGAAATGTGGAGTAAAAGAAACTGTGACTGAGAAGTATGAGAACAGTGTATTACGATGGTTTGGTCATGTTGAGAGAATGGGTGATGAAAGAATAGCAAAGCAGGTATTTCATAGTAGAGTGGATGGAAGGAGAGATAGAGGCAGGCCTAAAACATCATGGTCTGAGGTGGTTGGAAGATGTTTGAAAAATAAGAATGTACGCAGTATGAAATGCAAAAGGAAATGTATGAAACAAGGTATGAGACTGGCGGAAGCAAGTGAAGTATGTCAGGATAGGAAGTTGTGGAGGTCTATCACTGGGTCAGGATAAAACATCTGTGTTGTTGGCTTACCCCGAAAGGGATTAATAGCGTCATGATATGTATGTATGTATGTATGTAAATTTTATATTTCGTAACCTAGCGTAAACTTACGCACTTTGTGTCAAGTGAGAGCGCTTTATAACAGTGTTAAGTATGGCTGCGCGCTGAGGTTACTCTACATTTTTAGTTGGAACTTTAATTGTATCCATAACTCCAGAACTTGTTTTACACCATTTTGTAGGTGAAATGTGTGCGCATATTACTGCTATATTAATTTGTCATAAGAAGGACCGAGCGTATATTTTTTTGGTATTTTTGTATTATTTTTTTAAAAAAAAATCACCTAAAATAAAGGTCAAGGTCATTGCGTTACACAGGTCATTTATACGATTTTTAATTCTTAATCAACCCCATTTTTCATTTTTTATATATCTGTATTGAAAAAAAAGATATGTGACAAAAAGCAACCCTACCTTTGGCTAAGTTGGAAAATTAGAAGGCGCCGTATTTCCCGCGAAAATTTTTTCCGATTTTTTTCAACACGCGCTTTGAAGTACCTATGCTAAGGTGACTTAATTCTGAAAAAATCATAACTCTAGCATAAAGTCATGGTTCATGGACAAGTACGGTTGGTGGATTAGTGACCATTGTTAGTTTAATGTAGCAAAAAAAAAAAAAAAAAAAAAAAAAAAAACAGTTTAAGAGTGGGATAAAAAATATCAGACACCAAATAATAGAACAACTTGAGTTTTAAATTTTAATCATTTTCATAAATAAAAGGCCACAGTAAAAAAATGTTGCTGGTATCTTGTAGAGTACAGTAGTGCTGTCAAAAATATCTGGATTTTAAAATTTGGATAAAAAATTATCCATTATTCAAATATGTATCCGGATCACAATCCGGATAAATAGATCCGGTTCATTTTTATCCGTTTTCCAATCCATATTAAAGAAAGAAATCCCCGGATAATTGGGTGATCCTAGCTGATTTTTGTAGCTCTCCCCCCGGAAAGTGATTATTTTTGTTAAATTTTGTTACTTTTCTTGCGTGAAGTAATTATTTGACTAAAGAAACGGGAGAAGGGTCTGCATATAAATAAGAATCACTATGACGAAAATATTCATATAGCAAGCAGTTGGAGTTGGAGCACATTGCTGTGTAATAATATTTTTGGTATAGAAAAGTAACAAGGTTTATATTTTGTTGTTTGCGGAGGTAAGATGATGTTATCACCGATATTATCAATGCTATGCATACCAGCTCAGTCAAGGTTAAAGTCTGTGGCAGAGCAAACAAAATAAACAATACTCTTGTTGAAAGTGCATATAGTAGGTGCTGAAAAAGTTGCCTATCAGCAAAGGAGCTACCCTGACAAATTTATTGATCATGAGTGTACTAGCTGAGAGATTTTATTGAGTTGAGTAGAGGCACATACAAGCTTTTAAAACTTAAATTAGGTACAGCTTTTGCAATATTATTTTTTACTTTTACAGACTTACTACAATGTTGTCTTCTTTGACTCTCAACCTGTCACCCGATCTTGGATCACTCCACATGCCATGAAACCATTCAGTGGAAAAACTTGTGATAAGGTGCTATGGGAGGTAGGCTTAGTAAATGAGAAATAGTAAACTGACATTATTTCTAATGTTTTATTTTATGATTATTATTGTTTTTTTTTAAGGATTCAGTGATGGCTAAAAATATGAAGAAACGCTGGGCAGTAGCTGTCAGTGATGCTGAACGAGCTGCTACCCTTGATGTATCTCAGCGCCTGCAAGAATTCAGTTTTGTTTCTCGGTACTTGGGCAAGCTTGGCAAGAAACGTAAGAAGACATCTAGGTCACTAAGAAAAATGAAGAAAATAAAGAAGCAGCTCTTCAAGGATTCTGAATCTGATGCTGAGTCTCCAGTGTGTAGTGACGAGTCGTCACTGTGTAGTGAAGAATCTTATCAATTGAGAACAGCACAAATGATAAGCCTATCACAAGAGACCACCTCTGACAACTTGAAGTCTAGTGAGTACCATTTTTTTTTTTACCATTATTAATATTATTATTACAGTATTTCATTTTATTTTCCTAATATTAATTTTATTCTATGCTTAGCACTAAAATTCTGTGATTTACTACACATGTTAGCCATACATCATGACTCGATAATGTTATGAGTAATCATAAGTGACAAAAGCTTAACTAACCTAGGACCTAGGACAAATATTGTATCATCAATTTTAAGTGCCATCTTTAAATTACAGAAAAAGAATGAGCCAAGATCTTGCTAGCATAAAAAAATGTGGATTAAATTGGGCAGCTGATGATACCAAAGTGGCAAAGTGACTTTGGATCAAATGTTCCAGCGTAGACAAGTGCTAGTTTTTTTTTTTTTTTTTTTTAATTTTTTTTTTATTTTTTTTTAATAAAATAGATATTCAAAGAATAGAGATACTATGACAATAAAATACTATACTAGTGTCTCACGTTCTCTCACGATATCAAAGGCACAATATTATGAAACAGAATCAGACTTACTCTAGGCCTTATAGACTAGTTTAGTCCTTTACTTAGGACTCATCAGTAAGGCTCGGCAGAGAGCTCTGTATGGCTAGATCACATCTGCTGACTGACTGAAAAAAGTGGCAGTTTTATATCTCTCTCCCCCCCCCCCCCCCCCCCAAACTCAACTTGGTGATTGATTGAAATAATTATGCGCTTAAACTCGTGCACTATTTAAACCTCTCATTCACATACTACCATATAAAATTATGCACTAACAGTAAGAGGGATGTAAGACATACGCCAGCTAGCCATGTGTCCTCCCTGCTAGAGTTCCCCAACTATTGAAAGTTTGCGAGAACATAGTTTGCTTAATGCAGGGTTTCGACTATTTTGCCCAACCCGAAAAAACCCAGTGGGTTTTTTCGAAAAAACCCACCTTGAAAAATCCCGAAAAAACCCACGAAAAAACCCACTTCTTAAAAAATGACTAAAAGCAAAGAAAGATAGTTTAATTTAATTTTTTAACTTTGCTTACAATGCATACTTTTTAATATGGAATCATTATATTTACTTTTTAAACAGTACATTGATTGTGTAGAGTTTTTAAATGTCTGGCCGATCATCATTTCATTAATTAATTTATAATTTAAATAATGGTGAAGGTCAACAGATACCTCAAATCCCAAGACCTCATCATAAATCAGTCTTTTATTTATAAATATATCTCAACCAAATAATAATAATAATACTCTGACCAAGTCCTAAAGTGCAGGTACATAAATTTAGATTTAACATGCAGCCATGGTTGCAAAACAAAGAGAGACAACACTTTTTTTTTTTTTCATGGTTTGCAAAATTTGCATTGCAGGATTTAATTTAAGAATGACACGTTTTCAACTTTTAATCATAATAATACGTTTCTGCAATAATTGAGTCTTTAATTATTGATGGCTATTGACACCGCGCGAAACTATACTTTTTTAATGTAACGGGTATCAAAGGTTAACTTATTGTTAAAAACCATGGCTCGCAAGCAAAACGGGTCCTACCTGCTTGAGTGAGATGATACCGGTATACACCTAATTATACATTATATTTAGTCTAGCCTCCTCTACTCTATTTCTTTTTCAGGGTATTGTCAATCAAAGTGACATATTTTAGTTTGTTGGTCAGAGTATTATTATTTATTAAAATAAATTGAAAAAAAAGAGTTATATATGGTTATTTTAGTTTAAAATATCTTTGTTAAAAATATTTCCAGCATTTGTATATTTTATGATAAATATTTTTTACAGACTCAAATAAAAAAAAATGATTAAACCCACCTTTTTTTTGAAAAAACCCTGATAAAACCCAAAAAACCCGGGTTTTTTCAGGGTTTTATCGAAAAATCCCGAAAAAACCCATACCCAGTGGGTTTTTTCGAAAAAACCCGGGTTTTTTCAAACCCTGGCTTAATGGCTGCACATTATCGTGATTTGTGCTAGTTTCATCGATTTATTGACACAGAGGGAGGACAAAGTAAAATTGATGGCAGGATGATGATGGAGATGATGGAGAGATAGATAAAATACACACTTATTGACATTGGCATTTGTTTATGCACAATATATTTATTTACTGTTTTTGTTTACTGATTTATTTATATTTCATATTAAAATCTTTTATTTATTTTTGCTCCAACTGATGAATAAGAACTGATGATATGGAGAGAAAGTAAAAATAATTTATTTGAAATGAAAGATTCCACTCGCAAGTAATTTTTAGTGCAGATCCGGCAAAAACATTTTTTTTTTCTATTCCCTGGTTTGAGGGAGAAATTGCTTTAACACAATTTCCTATCTTTACTAATAAAATGAGAATTGTGATTGTGTGTGAATTGTGTTAATCAGCATAAAAGTAAAGCCCACTTTTCAGCAAAATGAAAATAAAGACTAGCCATAACATCAGCGTACCACACCAAACTCCAATACATGTTACACATTAAAATACATAAAAATAATGTGAAACTGCTCCTTTGGTAATATATATTATGCTGGTTTATCAAGAATATTAAATAACAATAGCTTTGTATGTTAAAGCCATAGACCTAACGTATATAGGGACGTTACATAGACCATAACAGAACATGTGCTTTTTAATCAATACATACGAAATGGGATCTTCAAATGTTGACAATTTTTACCAGAATGTTAATGTAGCCCCACGTGAGAGCGTGAAAAAACTGTAAAGTATGCAATTTGCTTGAAATATCATGTTTATGACGTCAGAAACATGCAAAAATTAGTAAGAAAATGTTGTGCGGGTTGCAATAATCGAATTTTCTGATCACTGCTACGGGGCTACTGTTGTTTTTTGCGAGAAACTAATGTTATTTATGTAAATCCCATTAAGTGTATTGTGATAAAAATGCTTATGTTTTTCTCTGGTCTATTCCTTTAAGTACAAATGAATTACAATGTACCTTCCAATGATATTCTTGAGTGTTAATTTTCATTAATTTTTACAGTGACAAGTGATATGATTGGTTTCATGTTATATATATGTATACTCTTCTTACTTAAGTATATCAGCATAGTTATTAAAGTATGGAAACCTGGCCTTTTTTTTTTTTTTTTTTTTTTTTGGTAACATTGTCTTAGTTATAGTAATAATTGAGGAAAATTTGACTTTGTGATATTTGTTTGATAAAAAGATTTGATAGGAAAAAAACAGCAATATACTGTATATTTGAAATTTTGGAGAATGTAAGATTGGGCTTTAACTGACAGGGATGCCTTGCATGTAAAAGAGAAAATATTTAAACACAGTGTAAAATACAATACATTTAATTTCAAACAGGGTTAGAATATTTTCTCTCACTTGCAAGGCATCCCTGTCATTTACAGTTCAATCTCCCATTGCCCAAATTTTCATATTGTATATATATATATATCGAGGGCTACGCGGCAATTCTAGACTTCTGCAATCTCCGCAGGTGCATTTTGACACATCTGCAATCTCCACGCTCCGTACTCTTGAAACATCTTCATATGCTTAGCAAGCACAGAAGTGCCATTAGTAGGTGCAGCAGAGATTATAGATGTTCCAAAATTGCACCCGTGGAGATTGCAATAGTACCGAGTAGCCCTCAATATATATTATATATTCTATCACATCTCAATGTCTTAATTATGTACCTGTAAGTTCAATTTGGCCAGTAGACTAAACTGTAAGGTTTCCATTTGTCCCATTTCAGAATCTCGTTGCAGCGTAAGCAAGAAAAAACCCACAAACCTTGGTGGTATTTCTTCTCAATCAAGTTCAGATTTCTCTGATGAAGACTCAACAAATAACTCTTCTGTTGTTGATGATGATGATGACTTCAAATATGCTCAAGATTCTGCAAATGACTCTGCAGGTTCCTCAGTTGCAAAGGGCTCCAAAAATAATGGTAAATGGAAATCAAGAATAACATCAAAATCCAAAGGGAAAACTAAGGTCAGTGTTCTATCTGAAAACCTCAGCAAGGATGGGAGATCAAGCAAAACTTTGCCAGATTCTTCTAGCTCAACTGATACTAAAACTCAGAGAAAGATGAAACAAAGCAAACTTGTTAAGAATAACATCTCCCTTAACAAAAATAGTGAACTGAGCAGACGCAAATCACCAAAAGCAAAACCTAATGAAGATCTCACAAAGTTGAAACAAAAGTCACTTCCAGTAAAAGAGCAAAATTTGTATGTTGGTGTTGCAGGTCAACAGAAAAGCTCTCAAGATGGACAGATCTCTATCTCAAAACTGCCAGTGTCCTCAAGCACTTTAAAAAATAAAAATCGTGGCACTGAAGATGACGATAAGCTTAAAAATCAAGGTAACAAATCTCACAAAAATGTTCCTCCTGCAGCTACTAAAGCTAAATTTAGCAAGTGTAACTTTGTCAAACCTGAAAAGAAGGTTCAACCGGCAAAAGATAATTGTTCAGCCAAGAATGCTCCTGTAGGCACTAAGACAAATATAGAAATTCCAAATGAAACAAATAAGATTATTCCAGTTTTTCAATCAGTTAAGAAACAGAAAAAATGCATTATCAAAGCCGATAGCACCAGCAAGATAGGAACCAAGCCTATATCTACTGTTAATGCGAGTGAAGAAAAATGTGAAGCATCAGACATACAGGAATGTTTTGCAGCAGCAAATGCACATTTGTCTTCAGAGAAAGCTCTTGGTGAAATGGAACTTACTTGTGCTTTAAATTTAGATCCTGACTCGACTAAGGCTAAAACTGTGAAATCTAAAAAATACAAAGTATCTCAATTTACTGTACCTAAAAACCATGCTACTGATGAAACCTCACAGATTATGAAACCTGAAAGTGAAAAAAACATCCAAATTAATTCACAAAAGGAAGTACCTAGTATTTCTCAAGAAAAGAAAAATCCAGACGGTGAAGTGAAGGAGATAGACAACATTGAAGGAGAGACTTCAAGCATGGAAACTAGTCTTACACTTGAACTCCCACAGCAACAAGACCCAAATAAACCTTCAGAAGAAATGGCCTCTGTTGAGCTTCCAAGCTGCAGTGACGTAATAATAGAGGATGTTCTTGCTTCTTTATCTCAAGAAAATTTAAATTACTTTAGAAGTAGCTCTCCACTGTTTGATATGGAGGAATGATTCATGATTCATTGAGTTATCCAAGCAAATTTTGGTCCGTGAGATAGACCTATGATTTTGTGTATTTGTTGCATAAAATAAGTTGTATTGTTTGTTTTTTTAATTTTATTTAACAACTTAAATCTGTTATTTTGTGTTTCAGGG
This sequence comes from Ecdyonurus torrentis, assembly GCA_949318235.1. Lineage (NCBI taxonomy): Eukaryota > Metazoa > Arthropoda > Insecta > Ephemeroptera > Heptageniidae > Ecdyonurus > Ecdyonurus torrentis. The sequence continues at coordinate 25,608,624 of OX439129.1, forward strand.
CAAATATAATTTGTTTTTCTTTTAAATTATAATTTCAAAGAACAGTTGTCGAAGTAGTGTTATTTTTCAATTATTGTAGCTCAAACTAAAATATGTTAAATATACTAAAATAATAATATAAAAGTATTGTTTGCTAGTCCGAATCAGACACTAGGACTCACTTATAGATTTTAATTTGTTTACTGTACAATAAGGATTTATTATTTTATTTAAAAACAGTAACAGGAATTTGTTGCTGATGTTTCTTAAAGTAACTGAACAATTTAATTTAATATTTTTTACTTAATTATATGTTCTGTGCATTGAAAATTACTGTACAGCAATTCATGTATGTAATTAACAATATGAAACTCAAATAATAAAGTTTCCATATTATTTGTGGCATTAATGTTGCATACTCTGTGATTCACAAGTCAAAATTGTTTTGTTTTAACAAATAATAAATGATAATAACAAACAAAATGTAATGTATGCAGATTATTTTTCAGCAGTACATTACTAATATAATTATATAATATAATTAAATAATTAATTATAATAATATAAGAAAATATTATAAGAAAATAATATAATTATAATGCTTTTTTTTTTTAATTTGCTAATGTCTTAAGAAGAAGAAGAAAAAAAACTTGTAAAGCAGAACCAAATATGTTAGAGTGTTGTATTGATTGAGTTTTCATAATTTGTTTTATTTATTTATTTACATAACTGTATTTTACGTGCTTTGCTGTTGTGTTATTACAGGACATAATTATTATTAGCGTATCAAATATTATAAAATAAATGACTATTATTCATGTTGTTAAGGTGTCAAGGGAAGAAAAATTAAAATTATGATAAAAGCAAAGAAAATCTTTGTAAACAGTGATAATGTCGATATTTAGTGTTACAAAGTGGGTGAGAAATCTAAACGCTTCTCAAGCCTTTCTTGCATATTTTTATAGTGCCTTTTTATCTAAAATAGTTAATATTTGCAAGTTTTAAAAACGGTTAAAAAAGGTAATATTAAAAATAAAAACTTAAAAGGTAAAAAAAAAAAAAAAAAAAATGAATACTTTTATTTAAAGCCATAGACCGCATAAAACAACATGTGCTTTTTAATGAATAAACACAAAATGGGATCTGCAAAACTGATGACAATTTTTACCAGAATGTTAATGTAGCCCCACGAGAGAGCGTGAAAAAACTGTAAAGTATGCAATTTGCGTGAAAGTTCATGTTTATGACGTCAGAAACATGCAAAAATTAGTATGAAAATGTTGTGCGGGTTGCATAAATCGAATTTTCTGATCACTTCTACGGGGCTACAGTTGGGTTTTGAGACAAACTTACGTTATTTTTGTAAATCCCATCAAGTGTTTTGTGATATAAATGCTTATGTTTTTCTCCGGTCTATTCCTTTAAGGGAGTAGGGTACCGACGTCGGCCATTAGACTCAAACTTTTACCGTCAAAAAAATCTGAAATTTTGCTCAATGATACTTCAACTTGAGACAATTTCAAATATATAAAATTTTTGGGGGTTCCGTGCTAATTAATTTGTTATTTATTTATTTATTTGTTTCATCCATTTTCATTATATATGATATTTTGAAATTTTAAGCCCATATAAAGGCCCAATGTTAATTTCAATAATTTTTTTCTTTTTTCGGGACGATCAAACATCTTGAAATTTTTATCACGACTTGGTGTGACCCTTAGCTACACAATGACACCAAATTTAGACCCAAAACACGTTCTAGTTTTTGAGATATAAGGTCGGTACCCTACTCCCGTAACTGTTTCATTTTAACTGTTTCGGCTCATTTCACAGATTTTATTCACAATTTTTTATTCACAATAAAGCTAGTGTTATGTTAGTACACATTTTCTAAAAATGATCGTTTTTTAAAACACTCTGTAGGCCAGATTTACCGCCTAGCTTTGGACACAATAATAACGCCTTATAGCAGGTGCCTTCCCCCTCCCTTTCCGCAAAAGAAGTGCCTGCATTGGTACAAGATAATTTTGTCATTAAAGTATTGATACTATTAGTTATTAATTATCATTTCTTTTGCAACAAAATAATCTTTTAAGAATTTGCTATTTAGTGATGCCCAATTTAAATATTTGCAAAAATAAACACTACAGTGCCTATAGATATCATCTATGGCCCGCAGATATTGAAATAAAGCATTGTTCATTCTTTATCGTAATCATAACAACTCAATTACAAATAAAGCATTTTTTACGTCATTGTTATTATTTTGCAAAATAATAATAAACTATAAAGTTTGCACATAACCATTTTAATGAAATGAAACATTCTCAAAACTTTTAAGTAAATTTTACATTTTATTTATAAATAAATAACATAAATGTAACATGAATATTATTATTGTTTTAATAAGTTTACATATGCGTCTTAAATGTTTTAATGAGGCTAAAATAAGTGATAAAAATATATTAAATGAGAGGACAAAAAAAAAAAAAAAAAAAAAAAAAGAAGAGAAGAGAAAAAAAAATCACATTAAATTTTTCATTACATAAACTTTATAGGGGGAAAAAACCTCAGTTATAAGTATAAAGAAATGAATTGGGTAAATAAATGAATTGATGATGAGTAAATAAAAAATACTGATTCATCAAAGGCAAAGGCTTTTAACTTTCCAAAATGCAATTTCAACACACGCATTCTGTTAACTTATTTTGAATTTCGTACAGTATACTTGCAGCTAAAAGAAAAGTGACGATATAATGTATTATAATATAATTATAATAGTGCTATATTATGATTGAGCTTTAAAAAATGACAATAATAAATAATAATTATAAAAAATAACTATACAGAACATTAAATTTGTTTTAAAATTCATCTAGTAAACTTATTGGGTTTTAAACCACTTATTATTAGATGAAGCGCACTCAGGAAGACATTTTTTTTCCGGTAATTTTAATTACACAGGAAAGGTGCGTAAATTTTTGGCACATTAAAGCATTTTTTTCTCTTTTTTTTTATAATTTTCTTTGATAGAATTAATAATTTTTTTTTTGAACAAAGTCAAAGTGCCGCCAGCTATTTAATTAAGATTATACAACTAACTTGGCCGTGAGTCACATGTTTAACATTCAAATCAAATGTTGACTCGCATTCAATCATCTCTGAGAAAAAGTGCAACTGCATCTAAAGAGAGCGAGAGCGAGAGAGAGAGAGAGAGAGAGAGAAAAATGTTCCTTATGACCTCTTCACACGTTGCAATATTTTTAATGTGCAATAATTTTAATTACACGCCATCTCCATTAAATTGCAGTATATTTGCATGCAATCAAATTATTGCACATTTAAAATATCGCAGCATGTAAAACGGTGGTTTATTGCTAAAAAAAATATTAATATCATCCCCCCCACCCCCCTAATAGAAGCCTTGCGATCAGGGTTTTTAACTGGGGGGAGGGGGGAATAATAATAATAACATTTGAATCCCAACCCTGATCCCAACAATACTGACGTGCTAGCAGACGACTTTGTGGTCCTGTTTCAATGTAACATGCTTTTTTATCGGGCATTTTATGAGGGAATGAAACAGCTATTACTTGAGTTAAAAAAATTTCATGATACTGGAAGTTTTACTGTAGCTTACTAAGACTCAAAGCTTTTATCTTCCTAAATTTTGAGTTAGATGATTATATGATTTTTATTTTTTCAATTAAAGGGGTAGAAATATGAATTTTATTTTTTCAATTAAAGGCGCGCGTAGAACACCTTGAACAAATTACTTGCCTAATATCCTAACATACCTAAATACCAACATTAATTTGGCTGGAGTCATTGATTTCTAATTTATTTTCCATTCACAAAATGTCAGATGCAGGTTTATGCCGTAACAGCTCGCTTGTTTCCGCGCGCGTGGACTAGCTGAGATGTTACGTCATAAACCTGCATCGTAATTTTTTGTGAATGGATAATAAATTAGAAATCAATGACTCCGGCTAAATTAACGTTGGTATTTAGGTATGTTAGGATATTAGGCGAGCTTTTTTTTTTTTTTTTTTTTTTTCAAGGTGTTGTACGCTTTTACCTTCAAATTGCAGAAAAACAATAGCTTTAAAGCTCAGAAGTTAGAATAAAAATTTAGGTATTGAGACAAATTTCTAACTCGAGTTGTAGCTGCTTCATTCCCCCATAAGAAAGCATGGTAAAGCAATTCATGAACACTAAAGTCGTCTGCAAGCACTGTTAGTATTGTTACTTGTTAGACACATATAGTATATGTTTATAATTTCTCGCTAAAACCCTCGTTTGCAAGTCTTTCTATTATACTTAACTTTATTTCTAAATGTCAAGTGTTAACTATTAATGCCATTTTTTCTCCATGTTTTTCTTGTCTTTGCGAATAATTACGTAATTTGTAAGTAACGTGTACATGAAACTTATTTTTCGTTTATATTAGCAAAATAAATTAAAAATGATATATAGTGCGCAAAAAAAAAAAAAAAAAAAAAAAAAAAAAGTGATGATAAAACGTTATTTAAATTGTTATACATTAAAATAAAAATATATTTGTATAAAATTATATTATTTAAATAAGCCTACTCCATAGCATGTATACATTAAATAGTTATAATTAAATGTCTGTAGGAAGCCAGTTGCATCATCTGTACATTTCAATTTGAGCTCATTAAGATGAGTGTTTCACCAAGAGAGGTATAAAAAAAAAGTTCTACTATATAGACGAGTGAGTTGAATACAGAGTACTTACAATATTGTGTTGAAATATCTTTCTGCTCTGACACCACAACTTCTACTCTATAAAAACTGCTATAATTATCCTTATACAGTATGCAAAGAAAGCAACAAGTCTCCTTGCGCATCCATGCTTAATTGATGAGGGCGATAATATATTCTAATGACTTTTATTTTTAATTTACTCATGGGCATATATAACTTTGAAATCCACATCAAACATATTCAATGCCAACATATTATTGACCTTTAAACTTCATTTTTTATTTCACATAATATATTATATAAATATAATATATTGTATTGAATTATAAAAGGGGACACGCATTATGATTCAATGTATGTTATTTTATACTATACAATAATAATATGCGGTGATGGGTCGCGCGGTGTCTATATAAGCATTTCAAGCGAGAAAATGTTATAACCTGTTTTGTCAGGCAGGCAAAAGCTGGTGTGTATGTGTATGCTATATAGCTATAAGAGAACGCGACCAAAAAGACCAGTCCCATTTTTACTGGTCAGTCAAGATTCCTAGCCATAATATAGGCTGGTTTTATTTTAAAGTCACAGTTCTAATAGAAGTCACTTTGTTCCTATTATAAAAAAAGTTGATTTTTAAATAATTTAGTCATTCAAGTTTCAACGTTAATAATGTAAAAATGCAATTCTTTTAAATTTTAAGTGATGTGTATGTATATGTGCATGCATATCATACAATATTAAAATGTATAAAACCATTTTGTATGTTGTTATTTTAAATTTACCAAAGAATGTATTTTGGTATAAAATGTACTAAAAAATAATAATGCATGTAATTTGTTCTATTGCAGATAAATTGCATTAAAATTGCTCTTCCTAATCAATTATACTAAAAACGTTTATTTCATACAAAAACTTAAAAAAAAAACTAAAAAAAAACTAAAAAAAAAAAAAAAAACATGGTGGGAGTATTTGTAAACGACAGCAATCTAATTGTAAGTGAAGTAAGTTTAAAATTAGCTCGGCGATGGTTAAGTCTATGTTATTTAGTAATATAATGAAACCCTTGGTAATCGTATGTAGTTGTACAAGTGATAGTGACCAGTATGCCTTGCGAATGGCAATGAGTTGAGAGCGAGAGAGTTGAGAGAGAAATAGTAGAGAAAGCCAATATTATTATGTGTTTATAATGCAAAAGATTGAAGAAGCTTCGTCATCATATATGCAGCATCTTTAGTTGAACACAGGATTCGAAGACGCACAAATATCAGCAACGTTGCCACGTAAGCCCAGCAAAAGTTAATTTGCATGCGCTGCGGTTCATACATCCCAATTTTTTTTTTTTTTTTTTTCCTTTTCTTTTATTTATCGATACTTTCAACAATGGTGTACCCTTGTCCTGCATTTTTATGTTTTTATTATCATTATTATTTCATCTTGCATCTTCTTTAAATATCAATGTAATTCATCTTCTTTTTACATTAAAAAAAAATGAAATAATTAAATTTTTAAATCTATATAATATACAGTATGAATGTATGTTTCGTTTTTTCAATGCTTCAATTGAACACCAATTTGCTAGTAATTTTGTAATAAAAAAAAAATGATAATTTTATAATTATTTATAATCATATATTAAAGAAATAGTACAAAATGGCACACAAAAAAAAAAGAAAGAAAGAAAGAAAGAAAGAAAGAAAGAAAGAAAGAAAGAAAGAAAGAAAGAAAGAAAGAAAGAAAGAAAGAAAGAAAGAAAGAAAGAAAGAAAGAAAGAAAGAAAGAAAGAAAGAAAGAAAGAAAGAAAGAAAGAAAGAAAGAAAGAAAGAAAGAAAGAAAGAAAGAAAGAAAGAAAGAAAGAAAGAAAAGAAAAAAAACAACAAATGATTACAAGCTTCATTTTTAAAATGCATCAACGTCTCTAGGATTTTAAGCAGACTTGCACTTGTCATTCATGACCCCTTTTTATAATGAATTGCTCGCATCTGCAGTGACATCGACAAAATTTATGCAACAATTTCAAATAGTCAAGAATTATATATAAATTAGATACAAAGTTTTTATATTATTATTTATTAATCTGCTGAAAAACATTTACACAAATTTATAAAGAGGCTATAATGTATTATAATATTTTAGGTTAAATAAGTTATTTAAAATCTGTCGCAGATTTCTTGTTACAAAATGTTACTTTCTTTTTCTGTTTAAACGAACCTTGACACTTGATTACTTTCATGTAAAAAACACCTTTTCCATTTTCTGCAAAAGTTGGAAAGGATATAATATAATATATTATTGAGTGTGTGGAGAGAAACAAACGTCTAATTTGCTACCACAGCTTCTATATAATTATGCAAGAGGTTATCTTGCGTCAATAAAATATTAAAAAAATGATTGACATATCGGTTTACTGGATGAACATAACTTTATTTTTTCTTTTGCTTATTATTATTATTATTTTATCATTGCATAAAAGCTGGCTCCAATGAGAAGTTTTACAGGGATCGACCCCTCCAGACTGTTGTCTCGTGGCAAACCACAGCAACTTTCTGATAACCGCAATCCTTATTCTCGCCTGATGATACCCTTTATGTTGAACCCCAAGGGTCAAACGGGCAAAAGTTATTCAAGTTAATTAGAAATCTTTTATATCTGCGTTTTATTTTATTATTATTATTTTTTTAAGTTTTAAATTGTGTGTTTTGTAATTTATAATACAGTATGCATGTCATGTTTATATTGATCATTAAGTTTATGACAAATGCTAGGAAGAAATCAAGACGTTAATTTTTAGGTTTAATTATCCATTTATTCCTGATTTGGGGGGGGGGGGGGGGGTGATGAAATTGTTTGCGAGATACTTGTAGAAATGTTCATCATTCATCATAAATCAAATGAAGAGCAATACGGTTTCCTAGAGTTTTTCTTGGTTTATCAAAGGGAATTGAACGGGATTGCGATTATAAATCTTAAAGTAGACAAACTTATATAAAGTTTTTCTTCGATTTCAAACGAATGTCTCTAAAGCGGCACTGTATGATTGCTCTTCACAGCTCAAACAATAAATTAAAAAGTGTTTCTTCATTCACACAGTGTACCTTACAAATTCAAAGCATTGCTTTAAAGTAACTACATGAAATATCACTCTTTTATTAATCTTGAAGTCTACAGATAATATATGCGCATCTCATTGCGATATGGTAATTTACGACTTGCATTATATATTTTTTTATTTTCATTGTTGCAAACTTAGTGATCAAAATTCGTTTTCCATAAGAAAAGCATTGAGTAAACAATTTGATCATTAGTTCATTTCATCGTTTGCATCAATGGTAAAAAAAGAAAAGAAAAGAAAAGAAAAGAAAAGAAAAGAAAAGAAAAGAAAAGAAAAGAAAAGAAAAAAAAAAAAAAAAAAAAAAAAAAAAAAAAAAAAAGAAGCAATATCGGTATGCAATATCGGTATGCGCCTTTCTTTTCCTTCTTCCTTTTATGTGTGAGTATATAATTTAAATTTTGGTCAATTTATTTATTTTATTGTTTAAATGCATTTCACATGCTGTTCATTATGGAAAGATAGAATAGATGGGGGGGTGGGGGGGGGGGGGGGCTAGAGTAAATACTTATTTAATTGTTTTTGAAAGGACAACACTTTGACTTTCAGTTTCTTATAGAAAAATATATATTGTGGATTACTTCTGTATACTATTGAACACTATTTTTTTAACCACTATTAAAAGGTTATCGTATAGTAAAATTGTAATACATGGTAAGCGATCGAGGGTTTTGCGTTCTACTGTATACGTCAATTACATTTCACCCCACTGTGCTTCTAACGGTCAATAACTAAAGCGCTATAAAGCGGAGCGAAGAACTCCCTTATATAATTTCTCTTGGTTCTACATTGCATGCCTGCTCATAAGGTCACTGCACGCCACATATGACCTTTGACTTAAATACTAACTTTGCACCCTTGATATCAACTGGTGCTCATAGATAGACTTCAGTATAATGTGCTACATGTAAATCAGAAATCACCATAAACCCACAATTGTTCTATGAAGTCATATATCTTATAAAATATATACAGCTGAATAGAGGAGAGTAGTGATGTTGCATTCAACATAGCTGGTATATACGGTCATACGGTGACGTTATTACCCCTTTTAAAAAGGGCCTGCCCTGAGACAGCTTTAATTGTAAATTTCTAGAGCGAACGAGTGAGAGAGAGAGAGAGAGTAAATGAAATTAGAGCGTTTTAGCGGGTGAGAGAGTAGCAACTCATTAGAAGAATATTGAACGGGCACAATTAAAAACTCAAACAAACCTCTTTGCTACCGAGAAGCACTGAGCAGAGGTCTCTCGTGACTTTGTGTTTGCACACGGCCCCACCGCCTAGCAAGCAGCTCCACATGCGAGCCGCGACCCGCGAGCCCGGCCTCCCTCTTCACTTTCCCAGTGGTGACCATACCATGAGTTACGCTATTGAGCACCGGACCAACCGGCGTTTGTGCTGGCAAGCTAATTGAAGGCGCCACCTAAAGAACTATACCCCCTGTCGAGCGTTAGAAGTAAGTAGACTAATCAGCTTTTTAATTATAATTACGTATGTTTAATTTTAATGCATGCCAGTTAGAATGCAAGTTGTTTATTTCTCATTAAAATGTAATCATATCATGTCATTTATAATTGTACATTAAATAGCTCTATATGTAGCAGTTAAAATGGAGGATTGATATTTTTGCTATTGTTTACTCTAATGGATCATTAGTATTGTTGTCGAGATGGAGAACGGGAGCAGTCCACAGTAGCGGGTATTGCCCGCACTCGCTTGCTCGCGGTCGGTGATGTATTGATTGAGAGAACTTTGGGGCAGGGGGCAGGGGCAGCGTGAGCCACGAGCGTGAGCTTAGATCAGTGGTAACGGCAACGCTGCCACACCGTGGGTGTGGCTCATACAGACAACCTCCTTGTGTAAAGTTTGATTATTTTTTTTTTGCCATATTTTGCCAATATAGTCAATAATACACTTTTACTACTATTATGCAATCATACATGCTCATTATTCGGCAATCCTATTACAACTTGTTGAGCTTTGTTACTGTTTTACCTTTCTTTTAATAATTATTAATTAATTGTTATTCATCAATCAATTATGTGAAACTCTACATTTTTTGTCCTTATTCACAAACAGCGCTTTCAGCGCACACGCGATAACAATATTACAAAGTATTGCTTATTTCACACTCCTGTATCACAGTAGTAGTAACTGTTCAACTTATAAGCAAGATAAAAAGTAATGTTATCAGATGTGTGTTCAAGTACAAATTGCTCCTGATACACACAAATTTCCTATATGTGGAGCTATTTGAGTTGTGATGTATCGTATACGTAATAAAATAATAATTAACAAAATAAAATATTTTTATACTTTGTTTGAGTTTTGGGGCGGCTTATTGCAGTTACCTACTACGGTATATTTTATAATGTACTTTTCATTCATTTGATTTTCTATGCAATATAAATTAATAACGAAGAAAAGTTATATATATATATATATATATATATATATATATATATATATATATATATATATATATATTATATAAGATTAACGTTTACTCTTGCACTCATTATTTGTTTACATAGCAATACTGGTTCAAAACTTAACGCTCTTTTCATATGTGTTACCAAAATAACAAAATAATATAATAAAATCAGAAAATCATCAAGATTTCTTTTTTATTAAGATGCATATAGTTTAAAGGAATAGACCAGAGAAAAACAAGCATTTATATCACAAAACACTTGATGGGATTTACATAAATAACATCAGTTTGTCTCAAAACCTAACAGCAGCCCCGTAGCAGTGATCAGAAAATTCGATTTCTGCAACCCGCACAACATTTTCATACTAATTTTTGCATGTTTCTGACGTCACAAACATGAATTTTCACGTAAATTGCATAGTACTTTACAGTATTTTCACGCTCTCCTGGGGCTAAATTAACATTCTGGTAAAAATTGTCAACAGTTTTGACGATCCCATTTTGTGTTTATTAATTAAAAAGCACGTGTTGTTTTATGTGGTCTATGGCTTTAACATAATATACAGTATTTTCAGATTCAGAAAAAGTTTTATTTCAAAAACTCGTTAGAACACATAGTACACCATATACAATAGTTGGGTACAGTACAATCCATAAAACTATTGGGGAGAAATGCAATTGTCCTTAGGCTTTTTTTAAGATTGAATACTAGCTACATTTCTATTGCTATAAATATAATCAAAACCTGTAATAATCAGTACGTTTTGTTTAAAGTTATAGTGAAATATTTACTCTTCGAATTTTTGTTGGTAATTTTAGAGATGGTACTATTTAATAAATATGTAGAAGTTGATGTGTAATAATAAGGAAATGATTTAACACAGCCAAAAAGCTCAATTTAATTAATAGCAAGTTAATTAATGTGTGGCAAACGCAAGGCAAGACAGACTGTTTGTTAGTTGAGCAGGGTTGGCACCAAATGTACTGTGTAGAATTGTAAAGGGGAGCGCCAGTGTCGTCACGTTACTTTGCAATGTCGCGCTTGTCGAGCTTTTTGTCTTTACTTTTGTACTGTCCCGTCCCGTGTGTTCCTACTTTATACGTCTATGCTATACTGCCTGATGCTGTCATAGTATATAGAAACAACGAAACGTAAAAGTAAAGTTAGCCAGCGATGCTCAAAGGCATCTCAAAACGTTAACGACAAACAAGCCACGCTATGCTCGGAATAGCTCAATAGAGCTTTTTAAAATTAGAAACACTAGTTTACATTTTAGCTTTTTTTTTTTTTTTTTCCTTTCCCCAAATTTAATTTCATTTGACATGTTTTATGCTTATTGTATTGTTAACTAATTTTTATCTATCGGATAAACGTTATTTCTTTTTGCATTTTAGCCCCCTTATTATATATTTATATATACCATTTGTTTGAAACGGTTATAAATAAACAAAAAGGAGAGTATTTTAATAATTCGTTATTGATGTCAGCCATTGATTTTTTTTCCAGGGACAAGTATGTATTAAGTAATAAAAAAGAAACTGGATGATTATTTATTTGTATTGATAAAAATATCCCAACAGTATTAATTTAAATCGATCGCCTTAAATCACGATAATCATTTGTAGTTTAAAAATTTGTTCTGTAAGACTTTGCAAGTATTATATTATCAGATGTGCATTATAAAATAAATAATATGCTGAATCATTTATGTTTATGTCTTTAAATTATGACTTGAAAATTTGGTCGCGTTTCTAGCCATCGTCACTGAAATAAAACAAAATATATTAAAAATACATAAACACTTTTTTTTTTTTTTTTTTTTAACATTTCACAGAAAACGTGTCAATATTTCACTTTTAAATATTGATATTCAACATAGGCTCGTCGGTGGCTTTGAGTTTGTTTATATTACTTTACTGCGTACTCTCCGTCTCTCCTATTCCGGGCTCTACCACGAGGTACGGTACATTAGATCGACCAACCCCTTTGTGGTCCATGATTGGGGATGCTGTGCTGATCTTAGAACTAGAGGCAAGTTGATGATTGGTCATATTCAGCCACACCCTCTTATTTATGCAAAAATGTTGCGCTTGCGTGCGAATGATTCCCTTATAGAATTGTGCAATAAAACTTATTACTTGACGTTCTCAGCACCAATAATGTTTCATATTGCTATCACGTAAAATAGCCGTGATAATGTACTCATGTCATGACTGTGGTAATGTTTTTTACTATTCAAATTCAGCACATATTTTTCTCATATATAGTAACATTTCAAATGTAGCGCGAATTTTTGCACTCGTGTTAAAATCATTAAATCTATTACTGATTATCTATTTATTTTAAATCATTCTCATTATTTTATTATTTATATTTTCTGATAATATTCACTATACGTTATATACTGTAGATGCTAAAAATAAGTTTCAACTTTATATTCTAACATTTTGTATAGATAGATAGTAAACTGCGAATAAATCATATTAATAAAATTTGCAAGTAGATGTGTATGATATTTTGTTGTGTCATTATTATACTTTGCTTTTAGTTGCGAGGAATAATTAAGTTGTGGTTGCTTGGCGCGACTGTTGCCAAGTCATTAGTCATTCGCAGTAAAGTATAATATATCTTGTTTCTCTTCTTTTTAATAAACAGAATGCATAGAACTACTTTAACTACATAGTTTGCTTTGCTAATGTATCTTAACTTCCTTGTTATTGCCATTTGATTCAAATTCAAAATTATATCCATACAAAGAGAGTGGTTTTTGACATAATTTCAGCATAATATATATATATTTAATTGCCATAATAACAACACCTAGAGCATATTTAGGATTTTTTTTTATGAAATGCCTAAAATTTTAACCATTTTTATTATTGTTAGTAGAAATAATTTAATGTATAGTAGGGTATGGGTTGCATTCATATAAAAGTCGACGCTACATGTGAGCACTAAATAACATAGGCAGGTATGGGAAAATGACACATTTTGCAAGTTTAAAAATACTTGGCTATATTTTTAGAGCATTTGATGTTGTTAACAGGTTGCATTAGGTTTCAAATATGCAAGAAAAATTATGATAACTAAAAAAAAAAAAAAAAAAGTGAAAAAAAGTGGAAAAAAAAACTTTGCCCTATGCCGAGAAATGCTATATTCATTGTTCCATCAGTATGGCGTCGAAGCGCATTTAGTATGACGTCATGCGCATACACCCTATATAGCCGTTACCATTTCTTTAATATGAATATTTATGTCAATACATATTTACGGCAACTCATTTTTACAGCGCCGCTTAGTTGTTATACAAACTAGTTTTATTATTATTTTTTATTACTGAATATAAAACACTATTTGAAATGTACGCAAGGATTTTTAAAACTAAATTTTTCTTTGTAACATGTATTGTATATAAGGGTCAAATTGAGTCACGCAAAGTTTATATATAGGGGAGAGAGAGAAAGAGAGAAAATTGTTATCGGACTTTTCCGTCCCTGCGTTTGGGCGTGTACACAACTAAGCAATTCATCATGATACTAGATATGGCATCAAACTTTTGTGATATTATATAATTTTTTATTAAAAATATTATACAAGCAATGCTATATAATATGCGGTGTACCTATACTACCTACAACAGTTATTATTATAACATTTATGCATTGTAAGCGCGTGATGTTTATAGGGTTATAATATAGTGATATTGATTTAGTAAAAAAAAAAAAAAAAAAAAAAAAGCTCACGAACGTTTCTTTAGTGTGACACTTGTAATATGGTGTATTATACTATGTTGCCGCTAGGTTTTATATTATTATTATTTTTTATACTATGTCTACTTTAGAGGTTGTCCATGTCTTGATCGAGTCACATGAACGGTACTTTCAACTTGCTGCGAGACCGCTAACATCTTATAATATGGGATGCTGTTTTTTGTACTTTGCATGGACCACGTAATTTTTTCTCAGCAGACATATCAAATAAAGTAAACTATCTTCAAGTACCAATTTCCAAAATTTCAGAAAACCTTAAAAAAATAAACTTTTCACATGCAAGTATGAAATAATTATTAAGGATTACTTTGTTTATGTCAACTGAATTAAATATGTAAACAAATTAAAAATCGTAGTCAAATGTCAAATTCTTAAATTAAAAGAAAGAAAAGAAAAAAAAAAAAAAAAAAAAAAAAAAAAAAGCACCATAGAAACACCAGAAAGTATAAATACATTAATTTAGCATCAAACTTACACTTTTTTTCTAACTCACATTGTTTGATTTATATTAATTAATTAACACATAATGCCAGACAATCTGATTTAATAGTCCTAGTTGGCAGTTGAGAAGCAGCGTCATAATTGGAGAGAACCGTGCCCTAAAATTTTAAAGTTTGTATTTATGCAACTTTTTAAGCTTATATGCACTTCAGGTTGCCTAACTTAAGGGAGCTATATTAAACAGTTCAATTTTAAATTAAATTTAAATTTCAAGCAATAATAATAATGATGAATTAAATAAAAAATGACACCTGTTTTTGTCCTATATCGTCCCGGGCTTGGCATAGTTATAACATAACATCATCTGCTTCACACATGCTTAATATGTTAGTCGTGCGATACGCGAGTAAAAGTGAACGATATCGGCGTGTGGGGGTGGCGATGTTGCCATTCACTTACATACAAAATAATTGAGTACATACATACTGAACTTTGCATTAAACTCGTGAAAGCTAATGAGCTATATGAATTTCTTCATAATGCGGTATCTTTTTTTAGATTATAAGTAATCACACACATTACTCGTATGAGAAATAGTTATTATTATTTTAGGACATATTCCATTAAAGTTCAAATGAAATACGTATACGGAGCTGATCTTAACATAATTATCTATAGTTAAAAATAGAATAAATCATATTTTTGTGAAATATTATTCAAATAATATAGACGAATTAAACGAAAAAAAAAAAATGGTTTTGTGGTTTACTCAGAAATTTAGTTAAAAAATCTCATTACGTGCCATGTAAAATGCGCGAGCATGCCTTAGTTGTGTTTAAAAATGTATTATGGGCAAACCATTTTTTTATTATTATTTTTTACATTGGTTTTCATGGACGATTCTATCTCTACACGAAATTAATAAAAATACATACATGTACCTCAAAATCGTTTCATAACTTTCATTACTTATTTAAGTTACCCTAATCCATAGCATGAAAAGCTAATTACGAAGTATTGATGGTAACGATTTAGATATTACATGCATAATAAATTTACTTTATTTTTAGGATTTGTCATATTTCTCAGATAATAAGCTTTAATCATGACCTAAAGTATATTATTATTCATATCGTCACTCGATTTATTATTATTATTCCTGCATGTCTATAATAATCGATGCATTTTTTTTAAATACTATTTTATTAACAGAGTGCCATATAGCCGTGTCCGTGTGTATGCATGTGTGCTATGAGGTGTTTTTAGAAGTGAAATCTAATCGATTTTTGACATATCATATATTTTACTTTTAATTGATAATTAATTAGTGATTTCAAATGAAATTGTCAATTCGTAATTTTATTTCTTCTTATTTTTACCATACAAAGAAAATATACCAAATATTTTGTTACAAAAATAAATTACCACTATGAATTTTTTCAATATGCTTGTTCGTGTATACAGTAACTTCCGGCACATAGTGTAGATTGTAATATCATACTGTATTGTATTATACGGGGAGGGGGCGTATATTTATTATATCATATCGCCACGGCCTATGCCACTTGATGCCACCACGGCACATCGCAACGTGGCGAACCATATTTAACCGCAACTCTCTTTCACTCACTAATAATTTGTAATATTGTATGTATTTGTGCTCGTGACCACAAGCAGTCAAACCACAAATTTCATTTAATAAAAAAAATATATTTTTCATTTTATAAATATGTTATCTACATAATATACTAAACATTTAATGTATCGAGCATAATATAAAAACTAACAAATTAAAATGGTCAATAAAATTTAGAGGGAAAAAAATCGAACTAACGTAGAAATTTAAAATATTGCAATGTTTTTATCCTCTGCATGCAAATTTATTTCCCTATTTTAAAAAAAAAAAGTAACAATATTATTATTATCTATTCACAATATTATGCATTATCTGAGCATTAGAGTTTAGGCGCTGCAAATGAAAAATAATTTTTAGTTTCATCAATAAAACAAGACTCAATAATCTTGACTTTCTTGCATCATGTTGTGGAGATTGACTTTTTCACAATTCTTATTAGCAAACCTTGAATAAAAGTTACGTACAAAGTCTTGCTTTTCTGCAAAAAAAAAAAAAAAAAAAAAAAAAAAAAAATAGAGAGAGAGAGAGAGAGAGAGAAAGAGAGAGAAAAAAAAAAAAAAAAAAAAAAAAAAAAAAAAAAAAAAAAAAGGAATGGAATGAGAATTAATTATGAGAACCGCATGTGCAGCAGTAAAGAAAGCTTTGCTGTGGTAGTGTGTGGTTGTAAAAGCATGACACAGCAATATGCATAATATGTAACGTCATCTTGATGTATGTGTGTACCACTACTTGGACTGTATGTATATGGCTTTTTGTTGATGCAGTTCTCTTAACTGCTAAAACTTTTATTTATACTCATTTCACTCATCATTGTTTTTTTTTTATATTAATTTAACGATATCAAATAATAGTAAAAAAAAAAAAAAAAAAAAAATTATAATAAAGAGCAATAATATTTTATCTTGTCTGGAGATTCCAAATTAAAGATATCAATTTGGCCATGCATTTGTTGATTTGATAAGAAAATTTATGCAAAGCTACATTAAAAATGAAAACGAGACAGTCAAATCGTGGGGCAACAGTTTTAACTTTTCGATATAGATAGGGATATTTGCGTCTCACGGATTTTGACACAAGAAATTATTATTATTAGCATACTATAATAGTATCCGTATATTACAGCGTGCGGGGTTGTGCCATGACTCCATCAATAATTAGAGGACGACATGTAAAGTATTTTATACCTCATAGACTTTTTTTTTTTTTAAATATAGGAAACTTCAGTTTACTCGGGGTTTTGTATTGATGTTCCTCCAGCGCTAAGGACCTTTAGTGCTGGGTTATATGTAGTCTGCATTAAGATAATTATCGGAAATATATAATTTTCTATGAAAAATACGTGCTTCATCTCTGTGATATTTTATCGTTTTAAAAAGCTAGGCATACAACATCTAGTAAAATATTTTCATAAAAATCCATAAAAGTTAGAATGGAGTAAAGTTTGTGACACAAAATTCAAGCACAGAGCATGCGTCATTTTAAAAAGCAAATTAGTTAATTATAGGATTTAATAGAAAATTTTAATGTTTTAGGAAACTTTCGGAGTACTGTGCTGGAACTGTTTTGAGAAAACATTTTCGATTTTGTGAGGTATTCAATTCATTCAAATGATATGCGCGGTGAAAAAAGACATGACAACGTTGCAGTAGTATGATGATGCTGCGCTCTGGCGGCGAGCGGCAATTTTTGCGCAGATATGGGCGAGAGGTCAACGTGGAAGGATCTATGAAGATTGTTAAAAGGAATTTACACGCTTTTTTTCAACGTGGATCTATTTTTGTGTGTTAATATAAAATTTTACAGTGTGACCTTCCTATCCATAAAGGTAACTTTTAAAAAAATATTTAACTTACTCTTCTAACTTGTAAATAACATTTTAAGACCGTCTATTGTGAGTTTTGAGAGTATGTATGTAGTGATCGGAGGGTGAATCGCCTCGCCCAAACGTTTGCGACGATGGGATGAATCACGATGAAAATTAACACCAAAATCTAATGTATCGTATATTAACATAGAAATGATATTGAACATTGTATTGTATTAACATCTCTTTATTTTAATGAGTAACTTCGTTTTGCTTTTACTTTTGTGTACCGATGAGTCCATACATAAATGAAAAAGCTGCTGTACAGTTCATTATAAGGCTAACATATTATGAGCATATCTTATACGGCAGCTTCTTCATTTGGATTTGGAACATATTCACGCACTTGTCCAATAAAATGTACATTATATGTGTGGATACTATGCATTCTTGACATACCGTTTATATCGTGCATACTTATTATATTCGATACTTTTTTAAAAAAATAAAATTATAAGGGGAATTTATTCATGGAAATGTTCAAAACTGGAAGGAAAAATGCCAATTTTCCATTAAATTCACACTTAATTTATAATACATTTTTGCAAAGAGGCATACAAAAGTTTGCAAACATGCGAGCTCGATATGATTTGCATGATCGAATATTATTTTAGTATTAGTATACAAGATTGAAACATAACATGAATAAGCAAAAGGTTCACTTCACTGTAACATGGTGAATAAGCATAAATTAGTTGTCATAAGTTGCTTTATGTATTACACTTACTTTATTAGTATGCATACATAGAATAATTAATTTACATACAAATGCCAGCATGAACCAAATTCATAGTTTTGGAATCAAAATGAGCCACGCGTCCACGCGCCCGCACAATTGAGTCGGTGAATCACTTATTAACGTGGAAAAATTCATTTTGCTTTGATGGTTAAGGCACTTAAATTGAATTAGTCACGCCCACAATCATCGTCATGCTTTAATGGCCCGCAGCGTTTTTTTTCTCTCTCTTTATACCATCTTAAACAGAGGTTTTGATAGTTTTTATTTAAAAAATGTCCCTGCTTTATTACTACTTAAAAAAGAAAAAATGCTTATTTCAGTAAACCTCTTAATTTATTACTCATTTTTATGTGAAATGAGAGGAAGCATGCGTGGCATGCACTTGCATGAAATATGGTGCGATAGGGATAATTTGCGATTTAGTAATTGATAAGGGTTTGATGTGGACCGGTTTTGGAGCACATGTTCATCCAATGCAACCCTTGTCCTGGAAACGCCCCGTGCCTTGTTGTCAGGTCTGAAATCGACGTGGCAAGCCCGCTTTGCTGCGCTGCCTGGCCTGCGCCAGTGCTTTTTTGCCGGGCTGCGCTAGTGTGGTGAGTGGTGAGGTGCGTGTGTGGTGCATGCGTGGCAGCGTATCGTATAGTAGCGTGGGGAGGCGGTGGTCCCGTCTGGTGGCACTTGCTTCTGCTCTCTTTCGTGCAGCACTGAGCATTTACCCCGCCTGCGTATTTGCGAATGTGTGCAAATCACGTTCGCTCCAACGCGGATCATCTATGTGTAATGCATTGCTTAAGATAACTATCTAAATTAAAATTATTGTGTTTAAATCGTAATTTGAATAATCAGCATTTTTTTCTCTTTCCCTTCTTTAACTGCATTGCCTTTTTTAGTGTTAAAAATGTGTTTTACGTATGATTATAAAATATAAACCCAGAAACCACAAAATGATGGTCACGTTGTATTTGTCATGCAAGTGTTTCTTTGCGGGTGAAGTCATAACGTGAAAAATAATAATTTAATGAATGTGTCTTTGTGTCAACAAGGAAGTTTCATGGAATGAAACATCCCTTCAGAAATGTACATTTTTTTTCACTGGCTCATGCAACTTTGGATTTTATCAGTAACGACAGGGTCATGGTCCAGAGTGTATGACCCTCGGCCTCAATCCTCCCCTCTACTTGAGGTCTTCTCATCGAGCCCTCTGACCGATACAAGTGATCGTCCTCAGTAAGCAGAACAAACTTACACCGACTAGAAGAACTCCTCCATTGAACGGGGTGTGTGCGTCCATCTTACCGGGCAGCATTAGATTACATTATAACTCTAATACTGTCAGGTAAAGATGTCTGCTGCGCCTCGCTTGCATCATTTTCTTTCATCTCTAAGATAATCTGCACTAATGTTATAATGGTAAGCCATATTTCAATATGAAGAATTTTTGTAATTTTATGTTCAAAAAGTGGTTTGTGACTGTAAGTATGCATGCATACCATACACTATAGTGCATAGCAATTTTTCATGTTCTTTAGAAACTGCGAATGTGAACGTATGAAATGCAATAAAAGGCGTATGTAATCGTTTTATCTCCCCCCATTAGTCATAATTGTATATTATTTTCCTGTACGTAACGTAATAAATTATATATAACTGTGGTATTACCTAATTATTACTTATAAAGCTATGCACATTTCAATGAAAAAGAATATTGCAGTATTGTATGTTAATTAAAATTTCAGTTTAAAAAAATAAAAAAAAGTTGATATATTATGCGTTACTGTGCGTCCTTATTACATTTGATAATATCTTTCATTTAGATTATGACATGCTTCCTTCCTGCCACGTGAGTCCCCACGTGTCACTAGGGTCAACTCCTAACCCCCTCTTGGCCATTGTTAGCCATGAGAATAAATTTTTATTACGATTCCGGAGTGCACTCGCGCCACTAAATTCCCAGAGAGGGCTGCGGTTTAGCATGACTTGGCTTATAATTCTCTTATAGAACAAACTATAACAGTTAATTAATGTGTATAAATTGACTTGCATTAACAGGAAGAATGTAATGTAGGTCTTTAGGCCAAACACTTTTTTCTTCTCTTTTTAAAAATATTTTCTATCGCATGAACGATTTTACATGTATTTTATTTATGTCTAATTAATAATTATCGTATACTATACTTACACTACATTACAACTAAAAATTAGCTGAAACCTGCATGAGGAAAATATTATTAACACTTGTAATAATAATAAAGTTACTGCATTTTTTCTCACCTTCGTGAAACAAACAAGAAAGGAATGCATGTTGATTTTCTTGTTTAGACTTAGACATTAATTTTTATACCCATTTATGTTGAACATAGCCTCGTTTTCCATGTAATATACAGTAACTAAACTGCAATGCCTTTCGTAGATTATATTCAAGAGTTTTTTTTTTTTTTAGAAAATTTTATACTGCATAATTTTAAAATGAATTGCAAAATTAAAATAATTTACACATGATTTATTATTATTGTTTTTTTCCTTTATGAAAGATCAATAAATTGGGGATCTGATATAAATCCGCATGTCACCGTATATTTTTATTATTCTGTTACGTCACATCCTGTCATTATACATGAACATAGATTTTATTTTATACATTCAACATCAAGACAAGACTTAAATTTTTATTCATATAGGCCTAGTTAATACAGTAGCTGTCTGTAAACAGTATACCGGGACTGTTTGAATGCTATACTTGTGGCAGCTAGGGATCGTATGGTAAACGCGTGAAAAGTTCGTTTGCATACGCCGTATGCTAACAAAGAAACCACAATATGACGTCATTACTACTTATTGACTTTTACATGTATTTTCTGAAATTTATAAACATTATTGATAAACTTGTAAGAATAGAACAATTATTATTGTTGTACGTATATAGGATCCCATTATTATTATTATTATTTTTTTTTTTACAAACAGGAGAAAGAGAGCAAGAGAGATAGGGAGAGGCTTATATATATATAATTATATAATATACTGAAACGTATACTGAATATTTATTTTATAATAGATAATTTTTTAATTGATTAAAACGTGCTATTTTGTTGCATACACACACAGTTTTTTTTTTTTTTTTTTTTCTTTCATAATCCAGATGAGTATATTATAAGCTTATATTATAACAATAATAACCTCGACGTTCTTCATTAAACATCAGAACACTGTCTACATATCAGTTGTTCTATAAGTTTCAACTTACTCAAGATCATCAGCCTAATGTTTTTTAATGACTCGACTCTGCCATGACATTCCTATAGCTTAAATCGACTGACGCGATATATTATAGTGATGTTATATGTATATGAGTGATGCATGCACATATTATACCGCACCACATCAGATAGAGAGCAGCTGTGTGTGATCTTGTTGTCAACTATGAGGGCAGTTGACCCCACAGACATACAGATAATTTACCAACGCTTAGTAAAATTAACGGTTACTTTGCCAAACACATAAACGTCTTGGAGAACTTCAACAAAATAATATTTTAAAATAAAATACAATCATAAAATAGACGTATATATATTTAGTAAAAATATTCAGTAATATCAAAAAAATTACTCGAAACCTTTTAAGCAAAAAGAAGTATATAATTTTGAATAATATTGTTATTTACGGGCGTGGCGTGTTTTCCGCCTTTATACTATAATAATAGTATCCTTTCAATTTTCTGCGGTGTTTTGTTAAAATAATAATGACAGAAAAAAAAAAAAGTGGTCAGATAATAGCTCAGCTCATCATGTCATTTTGAAGCAGTGATAACTAATTCGTTGCCTCTTGATTACTATTATTATACTCCTTCAATCTATTCTCTTTGCATCTTCTGTATCTTATTTCTCTCACGCGCACGTCTGGTGAGGGGAAGGGGGCTTCAAAGATCTTAGACGACGGGAAGACTACACTTTGTTGGTCTTATGATTTGCCCCAAAAGCAATGTTGCCAAATCTTATGATTTGTCACTTTGCCCCAGGTTGGGTCAGGTTTCACGTTGAGTCTTGTCACTAAATTCACTTTCTAGTACGTAAAAAAAAAAAAAAAAAAAAAAAAAAATCCTTAATATTATTATATTTTATATAATATAATATATGGATAATATAATTATATTGACACGGGATTATAGTCACGAGTTTAACTAAATTATTCACCTCCCCGGTATTGATGGCTTTCCCCCTAAATATTAACCGACTGTGACATTATATACATAGTCATGCGTATAACAAAAAAGAAATATTTAATTACAACGAATACAAAACTTTTTTTTTTTTTTTTTGTCAACAGTGATAATACTGATAATATATTTCCAGGTGAACCGATAAAATGTAGTTCGAAGGTTATAAAATTGCAATATAGCAGACATGTCGAATAAAGTAAGATTATTTGATTAAACTCTTATTTCTTATTAATCTTATTATATATTTTTTTTTTTTCAAAACAATTTAAAACATTGCAGCAACGCAGGTGGGCAGCATGTAATGTTTTGTTTTAAAAATGTCGCTGTGAAGGGTCGTCACAAGAAGCAGATGATAAATTCAGAGACTATAACCTATGTATAACAAATATCTCAAGGCGCGAAGAAGCCGTGGAAGCTAATGTGCACCTCCTATCCCACGCCCTTCTCAATAATAAATGCGGAACTCTCGCTGTCTCCTGATCCTGATCATAAATATACAAATCAGTCATTGCTTCATAAATATTAAAATATTGACTGACGTCCATTTATCAAAAAGTGCCATCATAATTTAAATAAATAATAAGATAAAGAGACTTCGTTTGCTCTTAGCAAGAAGGCAGGAATATTTGCAACGTGAATTTGCATTATCTTCACCGGATACTGTTTAGTACTCTTATACTTCATAAATTCATATAATATTCATTATTCAGCTGCAAATATGAGCAGTGTATGTATACATTAACTTTTTACTTCAGGTCATGCTCTTTCCATCCCCTATATATGTCACGGGTACTTGACTGAGCGGACGTTGCGGACTTCAGCCTTTGGTGTTGACGAATGACGACCCCGTGGCACATTGATGGCATTGAAGCGGAGACGGCGGCGGCGGAGGTCCCGCGGTTATCAGAGTTGATGCAGGCAGGCGCCCTCCGCCTCCAAGCGCTATCTTCCCCCAGGAACCGGCAAGGCGATAACCCGCCCCTGGAGGCGACCGCACGACCCATTCGTTCGGACCATGTTCACATCGTTCGCCTATCTGAATGTCGATTATAGACGACAGTTTTATTTTCTATCGGGTATTTTGAGTAAAAATGTCATGAAAGTACAGCATACAAATATTAGCGATGGCGAGCGGTATGTTAAAGTAAATAATATTGTTGCAAATCAAAGCCAAAATTACAAATGCGCTATGCCGGCTTTCCATTTTAATATGCATGCAACATAGTGCTGAGATCGTTTTATCATGCGCAGACAATGTAAAAATATAATAATTATTAAATATATCTTATTTACACCTTGTTCGGCCCAGGGTTGAGCGATAGAGTTTGGTTGTAAGAATCGCGATTGTGTTTTCCCGTCCCACTCAGGAGACAACCTAGTTGTGATGGTACCTTTTAGACCTGTAAGCTCCTTTACCTGCCCCGCGTTTACGCGGTCGCGGGGTAGCCGAGGAATTCGTTAGAGGCCAAGAACCATCCTGATATTCAGATCTACGGAAATGCGCGGTCACTAGAGATTGCCATCATGAAGAGAGCAGCGATACTTACGTCTCTAATTACATCAATTTAGCCCGCAAAAGTAAACAGCTAAGAAGCTGTGTGATGCAATGTGCATGCATCTTGGTTCAGGGTTTGCATGCACCTTGGTCAGGACATTTAGTAGGTGCTTGGCCCTATGTACTAATACTAATTATCGTGTGCTTATTAGAAGCTTTCTATACATCGACTTACTGATTATAGTGCAGGTTGTAAGATACAACTTATTATAGTTTTATTATTAATTTGTAATTAATATACATGCTTAATTTATTTATTATATTATATAAAAAAAAAAAAAAAAATCATAGTAATTTCAAAGTGCATGTAATTTTACAGTACTTTCAAATACGGAAACGGCAATATAAGTTGCTGGATTAACTAAATAATGTAGTAAAAAATAAATGAAATAAAATAAAATATTTAATAAGTTCATGAAATGAATGAATAAATAAATAAATATTATTGAGCAGACTACAAACGTATGCGACCCTCTCTCAAAGACGCGCGACTTTACTCCTGGCAAAGGATCGAGTACAGAGTACTTAATTATGTGTAGGGCAGGTGGGAGAGCCTGGTTGGTTGAAATAACTACCGCAGCTGCAAATCAAGTATTACCATAGAGCCGGCGAGGTACAGGTATTATCCACTTCCATCTCCCAACTCGAGGCACCTAACTTGTCATAGACACCTTGTATTGAATACACATTATCCACTCAAGCATAATATTAAAAAAGGAAAAAAAAAAAAAAAAAATCAAATGTCCGCGTGTTAGGAAGGGAAAAAGTAACAAAAGAATGATTACAATATCTAAATAAACATAAAAACCCGTCTTTTACTACTTTATTCCGTAAAAGTGTACAATGCAAGTGTTGTATTGAAAAATTTGGATACCTGCCTCTACAGAATATATAAAAATAATTATATGTGCTTCAGAATTATTTTTTTTCGTATAGGTATAAATGACGCAATTTTCTTTTCTTTTTTACGTATGGATATTCAGTAAAAAAGTGATCCATATACGTATTTTTTTATTATATAATTTGTAGTAAAGAGGGAAAAATGTGTATTTTAATTATGCATTGACAATCGCTCGGTACTTCCGAACTCAAACGTTTCATATACATCAAGATTGATATAAGAGAGATTCGTATTAAATTTACTGATTTATTATCGCTCAAATTGCTCAAAAACTACCTTGTGACAGTTCTTATTTATTTTATAAATATAAGCTTACAATTTGCACTAAAAATTACAAACTAAACAATAAATTGCGTATAAAGGCGTAGAACACCTTGAACAAAAAACTTGCCTAATATCCTAACATACCCAAATATCAATATTATTTTGGCCGGAGTCATTGATTTCTAATTTATTTTCCATTTACAAAATGTCAGTTGCGGGTTTACTGCGTCACAGCTCGCCTGGTCCACGCGCGCGGAAACAGGCGAGCTGTGACGTAGTAAACCCGCAACTGACATTTTGTAAATGGAACATTAATTAAAAATCAATGACTCCGGCCAAAATAATGTTGATATTTGGATATTTTAGGATATTAGGCAAGTTTTTTGTTCAAGGTGTTCTACGTCTTTAAATTAGCGATGGGGAAAAATTGTTTCGATTTTGGAAGATGTGTGGGGTTTGATGTACAGTACGGTCAAGAGAAGTTACCTTGAGTCGCTCACCAACATCACATCGCCACACAATGAGACGATGAACACACATGAGCTCAGATCAGATCACTTCGCTTCAGCGAAGGGATTTCTTAAAACTTATATTATATTTTATTATTTCATTCTTGGCCTTTATTATAGCAGCATATGTTATTTCTCTATAAAATAGTTATTAATTATCATATTCAATTAAATCCAGCCGCACTATTTTTTTTAAATATATGTATTAAATTTTTAACAGGGTTCTGTGGCTGCATCTGGTATAACTTGGGAAAATGTAAGTTAAACATACTACCATTTAAATATAATTTCCTGCAAATAATTCTGGGAAGTAATTAAAGCATTTTATTTAAAAGCGTTTCCTTTTTAAACACCTGAAATGAACAATCAATCTAGTGATAATGTCTATATATATGGCCTATAATATATTATGGACATTCATATTGCATTATATATATAATTGCTTGTCTTTTGGTATATATTTTCAAATATGCTGCATAACGGACATCCTGTTGAACCTGAACTTGTGGGACTGTATTACAACGTCGTGTGTATATGTAAAGTCGGGACGAAAAATTAAGGGCGGGGTCAGTGTTTGATATTTCAACATATGCGGAAAACTTTTTGATCAAAGAATTGAAATTTATCGAAGTTGAGATCATACTTTGAATAAATTTTACCATTTCGTTCGGGTGCCAAAAATTATAGAAACATTGAGATATATTTTCCTCTAAAATTTAGCTTTACGGCAAATATGTCTCTTTTATGTTTTTGCTCCATTGCTATTGATTTTTGATTGTAATTGTCGTTTCGTTGAATTGTAAAATGGCGTTTTTTTACGGTAGATATACGATTCCAACGCTATACTGTTTTTTATATGAATGGTATAAAAAGAGATATTTTGAAATGAAATAATCGGCCACGATTGTCACTTTTTAGCAGACAGCATTAAAAATTCATCAATTGAAAACTTAATTAAAAAATTTCTTTATAAAAATAAGCTGGCTAAGAAGGGGATATAAAAAAGGCAATTTATCACAGTTATTAATGGCCATGATCTTTGAAAGTTTTAGGTCAACTCATCTGATAGCTGATAACCCAGGCAGCTATATACAGAGATAATACATTACGTAAAAGCATAAGGAAAGAAATTTCAACCGAGTTGAATTTTACATCATATCGAAAATAAAACCATTTTGCTGTTATTTGGAGACATTATTATTATGTCATATAAATTCACGAAAGTCATTCGCTTTACAAGCTAGTAAAATCATAGAATGAACTATAAGGTGTGTTTCGATTTCACACATTCCGGATACACATTGTCACAGTTGGCTTATATATTTGAATAAGTAAAAAAATGTTTAAAAAAACCTTTATTAATTAAGGAGGAGCCCGTTGCTAAATATTAAAGAATCTAAGGGCTGTAAGCTGCAACCTCTATAGTTAAACCTTAGTTATCTTTTTTTAATTGTTGCAACAATCAAAATAACAACTTAACTACGGTTTAACTAGTTAGATACCCCATAAGCTGCAACGCTATAACTAACTAGTTACAGTTAAACCGTAGTTAAGTTGTTATTTTAATTGTTGCAACAATTAAAAAAAGATAACTAAGGTTTAACTAGAGGTTGCAGCTTACAGCCGTAAGTGTCGCAGCTTACGGGGGTTAATTAATTCTCTACAATAAAACTTTGCCGAAAAATGCTTGTTATACCGCGGTGGTGCCTTGTATAAGCAATTCGGTGCGCGAAGGACAAACAAGAAGGGAAACTTATAGTTTCTTATCCTTATCATTTAATACGGGATAATCCTGTATAATGCAATTTTTTGAGAATGAAATATTTTGATGAAACTTTTTCGCCGGTACAAGACGCGCATTGCTTATTATTTAAATCGGTATAGGGCTTCTCTATATTATATGAAAATGAAATATTATACAGTATTATCAGATTCCAACATCTTACAATGCTACAAACAATAAATGCAAACAGCAAACCTGTGAAATGATTAATTATAATAATCAATAGTGCACGGTGGCCGATTTTGAAGCCAATTGCTTTTGTAAAAGTTCCACCATCTATAAGAAGTGGCTCCTGTGGTGGTTGGTGGTAACCAGGGGCGGTACTATTGATCGGGCTAGTGGAGTGTCGTGTTGCGTTGCAAGGCGTCGGTCACTCACAATCAGAGAACTGTACAGTAACACAGCGCAGAATCGCCTCGCCGCCCACCCAGCATTCCTCTAACACTTTTCTATGGTGCTCGACGCTAGCGTGGACCACGACACCTGCATGTTTTGCTAGTGCGCCTACCGTGGCCACCAAGTAAATTAATAATTGCGTGCTCAACAAAAATTTTCAGTTAAAAAAAAAAAAAAAAAAAAAAAAAAAAAAAAAAAAAACGACAAAAGATGATCAATACTACGGTAAAACAGACAAATTCCCTGGAAAAAATACTCGGATATAAAATTAATATTATAATATAGGTCAATATCTGCACACCTTTCTCTCATTGCTTTGCAATATATATATATATATATATATATATATATATATATATATATATATATATATATATATATATATATAATATATAATATATATATATTTATATATATATTGGGGTTTACCGGTGAAACGGGCTATAGCCAATCACAGGCGGCGCGGGAAACAATAAGGCTCTCATAATTTTCTATCTTTTAACTTTTAACATTTTTTTTTCTCTCTGTATAGGCCATACAAATTTGTATGGGAAGTATCCCTGAAGACACATAGACCATGCAGGCTCACTTAATTTATACGTGTTTTACATGCAATTGTTTCCGTATTATACAATATATTTATATTATATATTATATTATAATATAATATAATATATCCCCTAAAGGGAGCTATTGGTGTTGAATATTGATGCAATAGGACATAAATGAAGATCACAGCGCGGGGACATACACTTATGGTCATAAAAATTGGTTTGTTACTGTTGTACGAAATAAATCCATATTGAGAAATTACGTTAGTTGAAGTCATCTCCTTGCAAATACATTGTCCTGCCATAAGGCAATAGAGTACATTTAATAATATATTATTTGATACACCAAACTAAACGAATGGATATTATTTGTATGTATATATTGCTTTATATTTATAAAGTTGATAAATATTGCAGAAAATATGAGACTGTGGGCGCCTTAGGGACATGAAAAGCTGCACTGATGAGTGGTGGTGCGGTGAGTCCGGGTCGGATATATATGAGGTGATGGTGAAGCGGTCCATGAGCGCGAAAACGCGCAAAGCTGGTTCGCATCTCATGATGGTGGTTCGAGGTTCGAACATTTCTGCTAGGCCAGGCCAGCAAGCAAAAGACAGGCAAGGCGAGGCGAGCCACTGCTGTGGAGCAAGCAAAGCAACCAGGCAACAACAGTTCTCCAAGGCCGCGCTCTCCACTCTGCTTGCTGCCGAGACAGGCTCGTAAATCAGGCGGGGAAGCCGACAAGTGCGTGGGGCAGGCGACCCAGCTCAGCCTGGTTGCAGCAACTGCTGGTGCTCATGAATGTACTTTTCTTTTCCTCCTCCCCTCGATTCCATGCAATCTGTAATTAAGTTCGGTGCATTTTTTTTCCGAAGCAGATCAGTATGTATAACTAACTTATTATAAGTAACTTATAAATTCTTCATAATCCATAAATAAGTGTTTTTTTTTGTATATTTTAAACTATGAATTTAGAAACGTACAAAAGCCAATTAATTTTTTTATAGGGAGAAAAAAAAGTAGGAATATGTGCAACTATAATTAAAACCAACTAACTATAATTGTAATATTAATAATGTTTTTAATGTATTAATAACGTGTAATTTGTTATATTATATTAGTACATACTGCGTATGCTAATGGTGCACAACTCATCGAACAGCTAGAATATAAAATTTTAGTATTTTTACTTATCTTAATTAGAATTATTAAAAACGCTTGTTATAAAGTTATTAAATAAAAAGCAGTGTATACATAATATGTAATAAAAATGGAAGGAAGATCTTACAACAGCAAATAAATTAATGTGAATTTACGTTTACGTCTCTTGTCGAAAGCATATATCTCGTGTCAAAATTCTAGATTTGCCAACAATCTTTATTGTTGGCATAATTACGTAATTATATATTGATAACATCTTTACTAGCAAAAATCAGGATAGTTGGCAAGGGCGGATCTAGGAATTTGGTTTGGGGGGGGCGACACCAGGACACCAGGGAAATTTTTCCAGTTTGGGAACGGGGGCAGGGGGCAGCCCGCCGCAGGGGAAAATTTTTTTAGGGACACGCCCCTTTTTGGGAAAAACGCAAAAATAGTATACTTGAGAAAATAACTTTAAAATTATTTTAGTTTAATTTTTAATTTATTTTATCGCGTTTTTTTCCCACCCTTATTTAATGACATTGGAAAATATGTGCAAATTGTTAACTGAAACCTTAAAAAAAAAAAAAAAAAAAAAAATGAAAGATGCTATTTTTTTTTTTTTTTTCATATTTTTGAAATTCCAAATCTATGTTTTAAATTTTATCTTATTACAGAGTAACCACAAGAATTTTTGCTCAATAAACGATTAGCAAGTCGTTATATTTTAAATGCCAAAAATAATGCACCTCAATTTAATTAAAAAATTGAGCTCGTATAAGAAAAAAAATTATCCATATAGGGGTCTAATTTTTATCATGCAAATGAAATTTTCGCATAAAATTTTCAATTTAGACTGAATTTGTCACCTACAGAATTTTAAGAACCTTATATAAAATAATAAGACTTTTGAACAAAAATTGGTTCAAAACAACACACATAAAATTATAAAAGCAAGATCATGATACATTTAGATTTAATGGATCTCATCGCTGTTTAGCGCGCGGGGATAGCTAAGAGTCCCCTAGATTAATATTACGCTGATGAAGAAAAACACGTCTTTTGCGATTTTTGAGAAACTACTCCACCGATTCCGGAGAAATTAGACATACTTTTGCACGTGCTTTTATAGATATCTAAATATCAAAGAATTTTTTTTAGCCCAATAGCCTTTAATCTGTGATTAATAAGATTAAAAAAAATAAAAAAATAAAAATAAAAACGCAGAAATCTTTGAAAAGTTCAAATTTATTTGAAAGAGTTCGTTTCTTGCGAGTGGTCCATTTTTGTTATTTTGCTCATTTTTCCTCACAAAGTAGTTTATTAGGGAGGGATGCGCGGGGGGGGGGGGGGGGGGCGAAGAAAGTAAAATAAATATAAGGTACTACTATGTAGCGGTGTATTTTTATTTTTATCATTTTTATTAAGTTCAGGTTGCTGTACCCAAAAATGAAATTTAAAAAATTGTATCTCACAAACTATCGTCACAAAATTGAACAGAGCAACAAAGTGTTGGAAAATCTCCTTTGCTAATGCGAATTTACAGTGGTTTAAGAAAATACTAAAGATAACTTTTAATGAAAAATAACTTTCAGATTTTTTCCAGAACGCATTGCCGAGAAAAAAAAAATCACAAATTGACCCATTTTAATATAATATATTGCAATCTATTATGCAATCTTCAATAATTTTTTTCTTTGAAAAAATGTTGTTAAATTTCCCAGGTAAAAAAAATAAAGAGAGTAGAGTGGCTTTAAAAGTAGAGGTGAGAATTGAGAATCCTTTTAAAGAGAGTGGCTTTCTAGAAAGAGAGTGGCTTTGGCCTAACCGAGTGGCTTTCTGAAAGGGTAGTGGCCTTCCGAAAGTACAGTGGCTTTCGTAAGGGCAGTGGCCTTCTGAAATTAAAGTAGCTTTCGCCGTAATCTGCATTCCTATAAGATACTATTTTGTAAAAATGGTTAACCTACCTAGTGATTCAGTTTTGGTGCCTCTATATTGATGGTTTTACTGAAAATGATGCAAATAAATTACATACAATATATTAACATTACATTTTATTTCTATTAATTTTATCAATATCAATTAATGTAAAATTTAAGTTCATTTGCTCTTAGTTTTATAATTATTTTTTAATATATTATGAATATAACAATAAAAGTTATAATAATGACATATTTTAACTATGCAGTTTATACACACGCAGTTCTGAATTAAGGGGCTGTAAGCTTTTAACATTCAATTGTCAGTTTTTAAATTAAAAAAAGAATTAGGAAACATATATATAGATAAAAATATTTAAAGCAAATAATGTTTGCATTATTCTTTTATTTTTGTAGTTGAAGATTTACAATATAGTTTAGTAATTTTAAAAGACTTATAATTATCATTAAATGATATTTATAATAACATTAATTTATATAGTATTATTCATAATAGTAAAATAAAATTTTTAAATATAAAATCTGCAGAAGTGTCTCTTCTATCAATTTTTTTTTTTAGATTGAATTGCTTTGAGCATGAATTTTAATTGCCCCACAATATAAGAATTAGGGTTATTATGTTATGATCATAAATAATTATCAAAAAATTATTTTTAGAAATTGACAACGCAATCTGTTTTTTCAAACACTGCACCTGCAGCTAAATATAGAAAACAACTGTGAATTCATATTAAGCTATGACTTCATGTTAAGCCTAGGATAGTGGTCCTTTCTTAATAATCAGCACAATATGTTAAGGTTTGACAGTGCAAACTTTATAGATATGCTATCGCTCTGGTGATGCGATAAAAATCGACTGGCTGTCCTAGGCTTAGAGGAACATTTCCGTATAAACAAAAAAATTAATTTAAAAAAGTATCAACACACAATTAATACATTATAAAATATGTTATTGGTGTTTCTAGTATATATAATGTGAAATAAAATATTATTTTAAAAAAATTAACACTCCGCATGAAATTTTTACTGCACACAAAAATAACACTCCGTAAAATTTATAAACATTATATTAATGTTTATAGTTAAAATTATTATAAATATACATGTTATTATTATCATTATTATTTTTTGTGCAAGACATTAAAGTTGGACGAACATCAGCGCGCAAAAGCATGTCGTCATGTACAAGTCAATGACGTTTACTGCCCAAGTCTGCATATTTTTAAACTAACATGGTTTTTACTTTCTAAACAAATAATAATGATAACAAAATATATTCTAGGAATAACATTTTTCTGTTTTAAATTCAATTAAAAATATAATATGTATTTCTAAGTACATTTCACAATACAAAGATTCAAAACACTGTTATATATATTCAAAATATTACAGTAATTGTAATTAGCTTGTAACATTAATTATTACATTAATTAACAGAGAATAAATTTGGTTGCAATTTCTTGGTTGCAATTTCTTAAGCCTACTTACACTTAAAAATGTAATAAAAAGATGATAATACTTAAATATTTTGATTAACATTTGCAAAAGTGTGTTTAGTGATAAAATAAACAAACTGCGACAGCCCAACAATACTAACAAAGTGCTAGCATACAACTTTTTGTTCCTGTCTACATTTAACATATATTATGCTTTCTTGTGGAGCAAAAATGAAGCAAAATTATTTCTCGGTTATAATATTTAAAAAAAAAAAAAAAAAAAAAAAAAAGAAGAACAAGAAGAAGAAGTTTCGAGACTCATTAAGCTAAAATCAAATTTTTTAACTCTGGGAAATACTTGTAAGTCAAGTTATAGCTGCTTCGTTGCCTCATAAGAAAGCATGTAAATGTAGACAGGAACACAAAGTTGTCTGCTAGCACTTTGTTAGTATTGTTGCACTTTGTTAGCTGCTTCCAGTGAGCGGATTTGCTCGATGAATAAAAAAAAGGGGGGCCATGAAACACGTTGAAGAAGAGGGAAAAAATCCTTATATTCAACATAATTGAAAATACAAGTTGAATTGGCCGGAATCATTGGCCTCGTTTATGTAAAAAGAAAGCAAACTAGAAATAAAAATTGATATAAAGGTTATGTTAAGTAATTTGACAAGTTTTTCATTCAACGCGTTCTATGCCTTTATAATAAAAAAAATCTTAATTATAATATTACTTCTACAGTTACCATTAAATAAGCTAATGATTATTATATAATTTAGGAAAAGGAAGGAATAGCATCACGGTATAAACAAACATGTGAAGCTAAAATTTGATAGAGAAACCAAATGAGTTGGCACCAGGCAGCAGCGTCAACTGAAAATCTCAAATGGCGATAGAGGTTTTAAAAATACATCATGCGATAATATATGTCTCAAGCTGTTATGCACGGCCCTATGCACACCGTATATGCGTGCAAGGTGAGAACATTTACGCATAATTAATTATAGGCATTACAGGAATTTTAGAAGGAGGCGGGGGTGTCAAGGACAGAAATAATACTGTACATTACAAATATAAATATAACTTAATAAATGTAACTCAATAGTTACAGACAGTTTGACTTACCTATACTCGACTAAAAAAACCTGAGTTACCTGATGTTTGACCTTTTACGGCATCGCCTAGCCGCCCCCCCGTGAAATGCGTGCGAGAAAATGGGCGACACATTAGTGATAAAACGATAAGACACCCGAGTTTTTTTTTTTTTTTTTAGGCGAGTATAGTCTTATCAGTGTTTCGGCAGAGTAACACAATCTGCTGGCTATATGGTGTGAGCAAATCTCTAGCGTGACTGTGTTACTCGGCCTGTAACACTGATAAGCCTATTAAGAGGCGAAACGTCTGTAACTATTATGGGTAACATTTATTTGTTATTTGCAATTTATTGCTGTACTTGCAACCCCCCGCCTCCTACTATAATTCATATAACTCCTAATTAATTACACATGCATAAACGTATTCTCATCACCTTGCACGCATAAGGTGTGCATAACAGCTTTAGACATTTATTATGGCATGACATATTTTTCAACCTATCTCCATTTGAGATTTTCAGTTGCCACTGCTGACTGGCACCAACTCTTATTTGGTTATTTCTCTCTATCAAATTCTAGCTTCACATGTTTGTCCATACCGCGATAAGGGTACTCCTTTCCTTTTCCTACATACTACATGACTTAATGGGGAAAAAATGCGGTTACGAAAAAAAAAAAATAAAGAACAGGATAAAGTTGCCAGTAGCAAGAGCCTTAATTTACCACAGTAGAAGTTGTATGGAGAGGTCCAGGTCTCATATGTGACACACTTTAGGTACATATAAAATAAAATGTTCATAACTGTTGAACAAGTATTGAAAAATTTTATACCTAAACTGTGTCGCATACGAGACATTGTTCTCTCCATAAAACTTTTACTGTGGTAAATTAAGGCCCTTGCTGGCAACTTTATCGATTTCTTTATATTTTTGATTAAGTATTATAAAATGCATGTTTTAAACATAACTTCCATAAAAACATTGTTTTACAATGATTTTATTTACAATGCATGTTTTAAAGTGAGCACTTAATTTTATACTGTTTTGGTTTACTAGCTCACTAGAACAATAATAATTATATAATGTTATAATTTAGAACCTTTTAACGCAATTTTTTTTTATTGTTAATTTTTATTTAATTTAAATTAATTAATTATTAATTAATTATAATTAATAATAATAATAATTAATTTATTTAATTATTTAATAATAAAACCTTGGAACGATATCACTTATCTTTGTCACGGAGAAGATTTGAGAGACTGTTGCTGCGTCTCATGGCATTCAACATGGAGTTTACTGAGTGAATTATCTTAAGAGTAACAAAGTCTTGATTTACACTTTCAGACCAAGTCTTGGTGTATTCTGCAAATAATGTATATGATATAAATAAGAAATGGCAAAGAAAAGTTATAACTATGCAATATTCAATAATTAAATATTTTGGATTAAAAAAAAAAAACAAATATAGATTAGGAGAAAATTGGGACTGGGATATATATTTATTTAAGGGGGTAGGGGACCGACTGATATCTCGCAAACTAGGACGGTTGCAAATAATAATAAATAACACAAAGTAAAGAAGAAATGTTACTTAAAAGTTTAGTTATGTCAAATATGTGAAAACACGATCAAATATTTAAGTTATTGTACTTTAAAGATAACATGTAAATGTGGAAATTCAAATTTGAGCGGGAAATTTTAGTCAAATTAGGAACTTATTTACAATTAAAAATATTATTAAAAAAAATTTGGTGTAAAAAAATATATTTTAAATTTACTTGATTTTATTTGAAAATGATAGTGTTTGTTTTATTGGAATTAAATCATGTACAAAAAACTATTGAGAAAATATAGTTCTTCTTTTAGCAATTTCCGGTCCAAGTCGGTCCCCCACCGCCTTAATGAGAATACATAGACAGGGACGCAGTGGGAGAGAATCATTTTAAACCCAGGCCAACAGAGATTTTAGAATGTATGTACAGCTCTGGCCAAAAGTTCCCGAATGATATTTGCATAGGCAACCCGCATCCACTCTATGTTATCTTTATGAGAAAACGCAGCGGTCGCCGCTGCCCCGTTCGGAAACATTTGGCCAGAGCTTTACAGCTAAGATGGTGTCAAGTGTGGACCGCTGTGCATGAAGCCTAGTAAGCTTCATCACATAAACAAAATTACTAAAAAAACAACAAAAACCTGCCTCGGACATGCAGCGTTATATGGTGGTATATAGTAGTATATATATATATATATATATATATATCATTATCTCACCTAAAATAGCAGCCATAGCAGGTGGATGGAGTCCTTCCAAAGGATTGCTCGGATTCTTTTGTCCAGCACGCTGACCCGACGCGGTGCAGACAAGAAGTTTGCCACGCTTAAAAATAGCATTGACTAATCCTCTTGCAAGAACAGTTGGCATCTTTGAAGTTTCTTTCAGTGCATCTAACACTCCTGTTTTAATGTAGATATCCCAGCCATCAAGAAGAGGTTCAAGCTAAAAAATTGTATAAGTTAAACAAACTATTCATAAAATGCTCGTTTAGCAGCCTTATACTTACTGTAGGATCAATTTCTTGGTGCTGGAGGTGGCATCTTGTTGAAGCATAAGTTTCCATATATTTAATGGATGTAGGCGATTTATTCCTTAAATAAAGGGACAACATGTCAAGTGTGATAATTTTTTTCACTTTATTATTTTTTGATTTGTCTGATTGTTTAGGTGTTTGAACTTCTTCAGTTATTTTTTTAGAAAAAAGTTGTTCATTTTCCACTGTTGTTCCTTCTAAATCATCAGGTTGGTTTTGTTCAAATGAACAATTGACATCATTACTGGTAGCTTCTTCTTTCTCCTCCTCCACTTCTGGTAAAGGTACTTCTCGTAATGCAGAGGTCTGCTGAGAAGTAGAAGGTTTAGACTTTTTGTGAGCAGTGGAAGGCTTGTGGATATCTCCTTGTGACTGTAATTTTAATAGTTAACACTTATGTTAGCAAAGAATTCTGTCAGAATAACAAAACTAAAAGCTACATATCAACAGTCCAGAATTTATGAAAAAATTATACATAGCATAAAAATACATATACATTTTTCAGTTTGTTTTTTTTAAATAGGTATTTACAAGGCTTGTATAAAAAAACTTCTAAAATTAATATATTTGAACATTAACAGTATTATGTTTAATATAATAATGATAATAATAATAGCCTAATAATAATAAAAAAATAAAATAAAATAATAAATAATCTGTATATAACCATCAGACAAGAAAGGAAATAATTAATGAAATTAGCATGGGCCCTTTTAAAACATTAACTTTAAAATAACATAATTTAAAGTATAAAACTTTTATTTTTCCCAAGATCAATATGCTCAATATCAGATTTTGCTTTTAGTCCAAAATACCAGAGTAGCTTATTTCTCCAATTACATTTTATAAGTAGTGTCAAAATAAAATACGATGTGCCTAGCATCTCACGTTCTCACACTACGTCAATTATTTTGACACTATATACCTCCATCCCTTTAACGTCTACTTTTTAACTAGCTCAAGCTAGAATATTTGATCCCTAGTCCCAATTTACTATTTAAATTAGAGAATTTTCGCGTTTTATTAATTTTCAATTCAACGTGCTCTAGTCGCTACCAACTATTTTCTATAATTTTTTTTAAACTTATTAATACTAACCGCGATGGTTCTTTCCTAATACGCTTACATTTTATAAGTGATTAAAATTTAAATTATTAACACACGCATGTATTGTACCCCTCTCCCCCCCCCCCCTTCCAAAAAAAAAAAAAGGATCAAAATAAACTTTGCTCGGAAAAAAAATGTTTTCATTTTTTAAAGAAATATACAAAACATTCACTCCCCCAATAAATTCTTACCAATAGTGTTATAGGGTCTATCTCCATTTCAAGTCCCTGGATTTCATACTCTACAGTGATTTCTTCCATTATTTGTTCCACAGAGTGAACTATTTGTGATTTAATAGAATGGAAGATACTACTATTTATGTTGATCTTTTTTGATAAATTTTTTAATTTAATATCTAAATTGTCACGGTCCTGCAGAGCTAAATCTCTCTCAAGTTCCAACATTTGAGCAATTTCTTTATTTTCCTCAATTTCTTGAATTGATTTCTTCTCTTTCTCTTCCCACTGTCTTTCTTTGTCTATGAATGAAAGTTGTAATTTTGATTGAACTTGCTGTAACTCCATTTTCAACTTTTCAATTTCTAGATTTTTTATTTGGATTGTATGTTCAGATTTTTTATCATGAGATTTTAATTTAGTATTGCTCTTAGAAGTTTTATTTTCTAGAGCATTGTTTATTATTTTACCTTTCTCTTTCTCATATGACAGCAAGTCATCTTTGGCAGAGCTATTTTCTTTATTTATTTTTTGTACATTTTCTGATCTACCTCTCATTGTATTTAATTCATTCAGGATTTCTTGACAAGCCTTATCATTTTCTGTTAGAATTCTATCATTTATCTGTAACGAAACCAAGTTACAACTATTTTACCTTAAATAATAATTAACACATTAAAGACAAAAAAGTCACCATTTTAAGAATTTATAGATGGCTCTGAAAATTTAAAAATAAAGCTCATGCACAACTTTATGATAACATTTGAAAGTTAACAGTAACAGCTATGAAAAAAAAAATTGAAAACCCGTGACCATCAAGTAAGAGAAAAAATAAGTATTAAAATAACAGGCTCATCTTACGGGACTAAAACTTCAAAAAAATTCTAATTTAAAATCTAGCATGGTGATCCCCTAAATTTTTTGCATTATTGAAAATACTTTACCCCAGTTAATGTATCACTGCAAAATTTTTGTTCTTTATAACTTTTTAATTAAATCTCCCAGTACCTGATTTGCTGCCTTTTTTTTTTTTTTTTTTTTTGTTACACATTATACAAATAAAACAGTTAATAAAAAAAATTGATATGCAAAATATAAAACATAACTTTAATTAAATTGCTTAGCAAAAATAAAAGGGGTTGGATTACAAAACTTTTTGGGGGAAAATGCCTATTTTTTAATATTAAAGACGTAGAACACCTTGAACAAAAAACTTGCCTAATATCCTAACATACCCAAATATCTACATTATTTTGGCCGGAGTCATTGATTTCTAATTTATTTTCCATTTACAAAATGTCAGTTGCGGGTTTACTACGTCACAGCTCACTTGTTTCCGTGCACGTGGACCAGACGAGCTGTGACGTAGTAACCCCCTAACTGACATTTTGTAAATGGAAAATAAATTAGAAATCAATGACTCCGGCCAAAATAATGTGGATATTTGGGTATGTTAGGATATTAGGCAAGTTTTTTGTTCAAGGTGTTCTACGTCTTTAATATTACTTTTCTCCCATACTTTAGATGTAACTTAAAACTATTAACAGCATCAATGCTCTCAAAAAAATTACTTTTAGTAATAAATTTTAAGTTTGTTATAAATATGTTGCTTTAATTCTATAAAGTCTATGTAATTGAGTGATCAAACGACATGGCATCAAATTTAACATGACAGCATACACCCTATATAAAATACATGTAAATAATAAATATAATACGGATACACATTTTTTTAATTATAAAGCAATGCAGCAGCCGTTTTTTTTTTTTTTTTATTCCGCACATAATTTTTTTAAGGTATTATTATTTTCAGCTATTAATAGGCTATTGAATTTGCAAAATTTACTAAATTAACATATTTTACTTACCCACTAATTATTTCAGTGTATTACAACTAAATTATGCTATGTTTATTAATATATGATGACATATGCAAATTACATTTTTTTATTTAAATATAAAAAAGATTTAAAAATACACTGCAAATCTAATGTCCCGGTATTAGAATAAAAGAAAAGTGAATTTCGTTTAATTTTTAAAATAAAAATCTTACTACATGTTAATAGAATTTTTTGTTTAAATAATTGCTGTTGAACTATTTACCTCTTTCTCCGCCTTCTTACTCTGCTTCCTGCCAAGTGATGGATCACTGTAGCAGTCAACGAAGTCGCTCACATCCCCTTGGAATCTTAAAGGGGGGGGAGCAGACCGTGAACTCTTTCTTAATGTTTCAGAATTTTCAGCTTCCTCCTTTCTCTTCATTACGTACTTCCCTGAAAAATAAAAAATATTATTAGGATCTAATTAAAATGCGTTACATATAAATGCTGAGTATATGTTAGGTCACATATAATAATTAAAGTTATAAACTTTATTATAAACTAAACAGAGATTGCAATCCATGGATAGCAAATAATGTTATATTATGCACGAGTTTTTTTAAATCTGCATATCGTAAAAACTACATATTTATACATATTTATAACGTGCACAGTATGCATTCATGTTTCATCAGTCGACGCAATGTTGGATGACTCAATAACATATGGGCATAACATAATATAACGTATAGGAAAATGAATAATTTAAATTTTATCATGACAATTTCAATTTTTGAATCAATATTTTTTAGAGCAAGCATATTGATGTTGAAAAATTAGCTTTCTTATTTAGAAACTCAAATATGTGTAAGAATAATAAATATAAAATAATAATACCTAAAACTGCGATGTCCAATAAGCTATATAAAAACGAATTTTTACCTTATTGCTATATGTGCAATGTATGCCTAATTTTTAGGACTCCATAATCAAAAAAATGCAAATAATCCAAAAAAAGTATGACATTTTGGTGATAAATATGTATGCATGTATGTATGTACATACATGCATGTACATATTTATATATATATATATATAATATATATATATAAAACCACTTTTCTGTTTCTATATGCATATAACTCTGATGAACATATGCTGAGGCTTCCAATACATATGCATTATTTACTGAATTTGTATCGCGAAGTTATATGTGTACATACATAAAATTAAAAAAATAATCGCTGCGCCGGAGTCACCATTTATATATACACACATACACGTATAATGTATATGTACTGCACAAGCTAATTAGCTTATTTGATAAAAATACATAATTTTATATATGGGTAAACTATTGATATTATATGTTCTGCGTTAAAAATCGTTCAAACTATAAACTTTCACTGATGTGTATGTATACACCATAGTGCAGCGGAAACCGCCATGTTAAAATTGGGTTACATACATTTCTTTAAAAGTTAAAAATTTATGTGAAATTAAAACGAATTTTAATGATTTTACTTACCAGATTTAAATGTCTGAATGTCAGGAAAATTTTATTTACACGAGTATCTTGAAAATATATCTAATTATCGATGACAACACAAAATTTGCAGCAAACAATAAAAATGGCTCATGGCTGCTGGCGCGGGCTGGCGGCATTGGCGTTGGCGGCAAGCGGCAACCGGAACTTAAGAAGCTAGAAGCGCATGCGCACGGTATTGAATTTGAAAACAAATCGCAACAAAGTTGCTCAAGCTAAAGACTATAGTTATTTCTTAAGTTTTTTTTTTAAATAAAGGAACTATATAAATATGCTTAAATACATAATAAATTAAAACAATTAATTTGTAATGCACGACTGTTTTTCAAAGTTAAAGAGCTTTTCTTATTTCAATTTTTTATTTTGACTAATTTAGTATAGAACACCAGCTGGATTCGGAGTTTATATAACAACAAAAGAAAACATTTTCGTCTTTTTGAGTGTTGTCTATTAGGTTTTACGTGTCTGTCTGCAAAATTTTGCGTTTTAAATTAATGTAAACTGATCATACAAATCTATATTTGTTTGCAAGACATGAGTGACGAAGAAAATCCTATAAAAAAATATAAAAAATGGACATCTGGAAACACTGGAATCGTAAGTACATATTACACCATTATTATTTCCCCCCAAAATATCATATAAATTAGCTTTGCAAAAGCACATACGGGACACATTAAAATTTAATCTGCCTTCTGTAGCAAGTTTATCACACTCTTCAAATGTACGCATAATTAATGCACACTATCCGAAGGCACAAAAATTAAAGCCGCTCTTGTTTCTAAAAACTAAATTATATATTCAGTTTTTTTTTATTTTTTTTGTAATGTATTTTATACATTTTAGTAGTTAAAATGTCATAAACATCCTATAGGCAAAGTAGTTTTGCGACCAAATTATTTCTTCACTCTGTTGACCGAGCCGCCCTGCTCATCATTGCAACGAAACAATACCGGTACATACTAAAATTTACTCAGATTGAGCATATATCTTTTCTTGATTGTCTTATGATTATATATACATACATAAATACACACACATATATATATATATATATATATATATATATATATATATATATATATATATATATATATATATATATATATATATATATATATATATGTGTGTGTTTGAAGCATATTTATTGGGGGGGGGGGGGGGGGGGGCAAGAAAGTAGATGATTCCCAATAGATTGATATTTATACAGAACTATATATATACAAACGAAATATTTGTTCATAGCAGCACCAAAAAAATAAAAAAATTACATTCTTTTATATTTCGTAATACGGTTTATAGATTGTATACTTTTGCTTGTAAAGTTTTGATATACATTTGCATTGACCCTAAAATTTATTTGCAGCCAGTTTCTTCACAATACCGTTACATCAACCAGGCTGGGCAACGTCAGCATTTAGAAGATGATGAACTTCTCGAAGGTGAGACATTGCTAGCAAATTTATTTTATAGTAAAGTTTAAACCATGTGAAATAACAATTTTCATACAGTTAAGCAATACTAAGGTTAGAAATATTATTTACGCAGAGATCACTGTACCTGGAAATTCTACCCGCATATTTAATTTCAATAATTGACCAAAAAAATCAAATTTGTTAAACTCCAGGTTCAAAAGCTTTAATGACCAGTATAAGCTACTGTAAAAATTTTAAATCTGAGAAATAATTCTAAGATAGCATGGTAATGTAGACAAGAGAATTCTTAGTCGTTAGCTATATATACTTTGTTAGTATTGTTAGGCTGTGAATTTGTTTATTTTTTTGACTTAAGTATTATTTATTTTATTTGTGTTCAATCACCATGTACTATAGGGTCTTCAAACAGCAGTTCCGATGAAACTGGAGATGACAACGTTGAACAAATGGATGATGGAGATCAGAATGGTATGAAATATATTATATGACCCCCCCCCCCCTCTCTCTCTCTCTAGATTAATCAATCACTAATACATAATTTGTAAAACATTCATTAAATCAAGATTTTATTATGCATTTTTTTATTATTATTTTCTTATTTTTTTTATATCAATTAAAAGATTAAGTACTGCTTTGGTCAAAA
Organism: Ecdyonurus torrentis; assembly: GCA_949318235.1. Lineage (NCBI taxonomy): Eukaryota > Metazoa > Arthropoda > Insecta > Ephemeroptera > Heptageniidae > Ecdyonurus > Ecdyonurus torrentis. The sequence goes on from OX439129.1 coordinate 25,652,425, forward strand.
GTTTGAGAACGATTTGTATAGGCAACCCACACCTACACTATGTTAACTATGGGAATACGCTTCGGCCGTTGCTGCCCCGGTTATAAACTTTTGGCCAGAGCTGTACATTTGCTTTGTAATATAATATAAATGGTATGTTAATTCAATTAACCGATAAAAAGTGTCCATGTACAGATATGTGTAAAAGTTGTTAAAAAAATTAAAAATAATTATAACGTTTATTGTCGCAGGTACAGATTTTATCAAACTTATAAAATTATTGTTACTAATGTGCAATCACCATCTTTCAGAGTCTGCAAGCAACACTGGTAGTGGAAATGGGGATCGTGGAAATGAGGATCATGGCAATGAACAAAATATAGTAGTTGAGCAAGGTAACATATATAACATAACATCTCTTTTTGGATGTATGTTAAAAAAATTGAATAATTTACACCATTAAAAAAAGATAAATTGAAAGAAAAGGATAGGAGAAAACCAGCAAGGGCCTTACCATAGTGAAGAGAGCCCCATAGTTTGGTGAAAATCTTGCTAGCACAGATATAAAATAACTAACATCATTGGAAATATTTCGGCAATCGACTCCAAGAGAGATATGGAGCGTGTTATATGCCTTCATCAGTCATTACAGACTGAAATATTTCCAATGTGTTAGTTATTTTATATCTGTGCTAGCAAGATTTTCACCGAACTATGGGACTCTCTTCACTATGGTAAGGCCCTTACTGGTTTCTCCTATCCTTTTCTTTCAATTTATCATACCTAACCTCGATGGTTTATTTTCCTTAATATACATACCATTAAAAAAAATTACATAAAATAATGTTTATGTTTTTTATATCCTTTTTTTTTACTACTTGATAAATTTAGCAGCATTTTATATGCTATTGGACAGGTTCGGACTGGTAATCAAGGTGCCTCGTCCGCAAATAAGGGGTGTAACACCCTCTTTAGGGGCCACAAAAGGGGTGTAACACCCTAGTTACGCCCCTTTTTGGGCCTTAGGGGCCTTCAAACATGGGGGGGGGGGGCACGTCCGCAATTGCGGACTTGCTCTTATGGCCAGTCCGAGCCTGCATTGGATACAAGTTTGCAATACAAGACGCTAGTGCAATGTAATCCTATAGTGACGAGCCCGATTACATTAAACTGGCTACTAAAGCTGCAATATTCAATAGAGCTGCTGGGTTCAAAATTGATTTTTTTATAAGTTAGCTACTTCAGTAGCCAGTTCAATGTAATCAGCTCGTCACCAGGATTACATTGCACTTGCTACTAGGAATGGGGAGGGGGATTCCAGTTGTGATTGGTTTGCTTTTTGTAAACCCCAGAATGTAGTAGTGAAAAAAATATATATACTTTTAGTTTCTAGGACTCATTGTTTTGATTGCGCCTTGTGTTCAATAATCTAAAATATATTATGTGTATTATTTCATCAGCCGCTAATTTGTTGTTGGAACTATAAAGACTATTATTTAATATTAAGGGTTGTATTTAGATGGCTTGTATCTCAAAAAAAAAAAAAAAAAAAAAAAAAATCGAAACTTTTATGATGTAATTGGAAAGTTAACAGTAACAGCTACCTATGATAAAATTTTAAGAACCCAACCATCAGATAAGAGAATGAGATAAGAGAGAAAATTCTTATTGAAATTAGCATGGTATCATATGGGACTAACACTCAATAAATCTAAAATGTAGCATGCAGCATAAATAACGTAATTTATTCTATCCGCGTATATATACATGTAAAAGCCACATTGTACAAAATGTTCAGTTACATAGATGTAACTCTTCAGTACAAACCAATAACTTGGTTGACAAAAGTTTAAACAGTAACTTGTTAGTATAAACGTTATTTCTTCAGTGGTAAATAGTTAGCTCTGCACTTCTTTACAAACGTTGTCTATAACACATTTATACTAAAAAAAAAAAAAAAAAAAAAAAAAAAAAATCTAAATACTATAACTTCATGGCTATTTTTTCCCTCTTAAAATGTGTTTAAAAATATACATTAAAAAAAAGGGAAATTTCCATGCTAAATTTTAAAATTTGATTTTGTAGAAATGTTAGTCTCACAAGAGCCCATGTTAATAATTATTTTTTCTCTTATCTGATAGTAACGGTTAGGTTCTGAAAATTTAACCATAGGTTAACTGATGTAACTCTTAACTTTCAAATAAAATTATTAAGTTTGCAAGTTTTAGATTTTGAGATACAAAGCCATAATAAATGTGTCTCCTTATATTTTTGTTCCTGCATACTTAGCTTATTTTGCCTAAATTATAGGATATGAAATGCCGCTAAATTTAAAGTAATCAAGTAGTATAAAAAAAGTAGGATTGAACATTATTTTATGTAGAAGTTTCCCCCCCCCCCCCCCAATGTAATCAGCTTGTCACCAGGATTACGTTGAACTCTGGCTACTGAAGTTGCTTACTTGTATAACAATCAATATTGATTGATGTAACTAGCTTCAGCAGCTAGTTCAATATAATCAGCCCTCCCTCCCTCCCTCCCTCCCTCCCTCCCTCCCTCCCTCCCTCCCTCCCTCCCTCCCTCCCTCCCTCCCTCCCTCCCTCCCTCCCTCCCTCCCTCCCCCCTCCCTCCCTCCCTCCCTCCCTCCTCTTTAGTCATCTTCTCAATTTTATTATTAACTTAAATATAACACAATTAAAAATAAAAATTGTTAGGCTAAACCATTTTTAAAACTTTTCTACCGTTACGTATTAATTATTTTCTTTAAATATGAGAGATTGTTAAAATTACTTTATTATTTTACATTATACTTGCTATGTTAAGTATTGCATGTATAAAAATAAACTACTAAGTTTTTATTTTTATTTTTAGATGATGAACCACTACATGAAACATCGTCTGATAGTAACGATAATTCTGAGCTTGACGATGATCATTCACAGCAGGATAGTGGTTCTGAACAAGAAAATCAAGATAGTGATGAAGATGATCAGGAGATTCAACAAGGTTTCTATGAAGAATTAATGAATGCAGTAGGTAACGATGATATGCACCAAAAGTTACAGTTACCTTTACATGGTAATACTGATAAAACTTTAGGGAGTTATATTTATGATGTGACAAATATGTACAGCTATAACAAACTTACAAAGGTATGTTTAGGACAAATATTGGAAATGAATTTTAAATATTTACCCGAACCTAACATTGCTCCAAATAACTCTTACAAATATATGAAAATAATTGATGTTATTAGCCCAATGGGGGAAAATTTTGAAAAATTTTTCTATTGTAGTAAAAAGAATTGCCAACAATTGTTTGGTAGAGATATGCATGATGTCCCATGCCCGATATGTCAAACTGTTGGGGTTGATGTTTTTGTAATGAATTCTGTAGAACATCAACTTAAAATAATGCTTGAAAAAAGAAAGTTGGCTTCTTTTTTAGAGGCAAGAGAAAACGAGGTACATGTAGATGGGTTAGTCATAGATATAACAGATGGTATTTTGTATAAAAATATTGATAGAGATACTTATGATATAACGTTAATTACTAATACTGATGGCTTTGCACTGAGTAAGAGTTCCAAGCTCAGTGGATGGCCGCATCTTGCTATCATAGCAGAGGTGCCACCACATCAAAGATCAAATTATTTACTATTCAATGGTCTATGGGTGGGTCATGACAAACCTAACATGTTTACATTTTATAGGCCCCTTGTTGATGAATTGCGGAGGTTAGGAACCACAGGCTTTCAGTGGGTGCATCCTCAAACCAATAATGTTATTACAAGTAAAGTGTTTTGTGCAATGATCTCTACAGATGCACAAGCAAGATTCCCTATCCAAAATATTGTTGGTTTTTCTAGTCTTGATGGGGGTTGCTCGTGGTGTGAGCTCATGGGTGTAAGGATTGGTGTAGGTACTGGCAGTGCCACAGTTTACAAACAAGCGGAACCTCCCAATCCTGACCCACCAATTTTAAGAAGCTCAGAAAACATGATTGAGCATGCTCAAACTGCAACACATAGGAACCCTGTTCATGGTGTCCGAGGACCTTGTATTATGTCATTGGTGCCACAATTCGACTGCTCAGTCGGTTTCGTGTCAGAATACCAGCATTCATTTTGTCTTGGTGTTGTAAAATCACTTATTATTTTTATGAAAGACTATGATCAGAGAAACAAAGGTTTCTATATTGGTGGTATTTTAGAAGCTTTAGATGATAAATTAAAATCAATACAAACACCTGATTTAATTAATCGTCCTCCTAGATCTTTAACTGATATAAAGTCATGGAAAGCTTCAGAGCTTCGTCATTTTGCTTTATACTATTTATTAGAAATATTAGATGGAGAAATCGAGCAGAAATATTTACAAGCATTAAGTCTTCTAGTTGCTGCTATGTATATTCTATTGAAAGAACAAGTTTTGGTTGCAGAAATAAATTTAGCCAAATTGTTTATTCAGGACTTTCACGCTTCTGTAGAAGATTTATTTGAAGCTAGAAATTTGACTTATAACATGCACCAGCTCACACACTATGCTGATTGCGTTCTCAATTGGGGACAATTATACCATTATTCAACGTTCCCATTTGAGAACGCAAACGGCATGCTACAAAGATTAATTCATGGAACAATAAATATAGAAGCTGAAGTTGCTAACTCATTTAAAATTGTAAGCAGCCTTGCAATTCTCAGAGAGTACTCTGAGGATAATGTAATTCACCATTATGATGAATTAAAATTACAAGGTGCAGCAGTGCCTATTGAAACTTTTCCAGAAAATATTGTCATATTTTTGCATCAGCAAAATTTACATGATGCTCATTTTTATTTGCGTGCAAGAGTACATGGCATTCAATTTGATTCTATTTATTACACTAGACAAAAAGTTCACTGTAACTGTTTAGCCATGTATGATAATGAATTATTTGGAAGTATTTTGCTTTTTTGTTCTATTAATAATGTAGTGTCATGTATAATGCAGATAATTAGAATTAATGGTAAGAAATTTAAAATTAACAGAAAACAATACTCCCTTGATCATATCTTAAAATTTACAGAAACTAATAATTTTATTTGTATTCCTGTTCATAATCTTAAGTGCACTATTATAAAGCTAAGTAATGACACTCTTTGCAAACCAGTAAATTTAGTTGAAATTAATTTGTAACTTCCTCATTACATTTAACTGTGTTTATATATTATTGCATGTATGTAGTATAGTTTTGTTTTATAATTTATTGTACTAAAATAATATTTTAAGCTCCTTGGTTATTTCAGAGCTTTTTTTTTTTTTTTTTTTTTTTTTTCTTTTTTTTAATATACTACCAAAATTTAAAAGTACACTGTAAAAAAAAAGTCTTCAAAATTGTATAAAATTTTTTAAGCTCAAAAATTATTTTTCTAAGTATATTTCAGTAGTTTAACTTTTCTCTCCCTCCCTCGCTTATATATATATATATATATATATATATATATATATATATATATATATATATATATATATATATATATATATATATATATATATTTGTTTATAAAAAGAGCAGATTAAAAGTTCTTCTATATAAATGATACTTTCTTATATTTTTTCTTTAATTTCTTATTCAGATCATGCATATTTGGTTCTTAAATTCTTGTAATTGGATTTCAATTTAAATAATTTTATTATATGGTTTTTAGATTTAGAATGTATGTTTGACAAAAATTAAAACAATTCCAACTTTATTTTATGTAAATGAATGTGTGTGTTTGAATATGTAAGTATGGTTATTCTATAATTAAAGTTATAAATTAAATATTAATAATAGGGTATAATAATAACTAAATTGCTATGATAATCTGATTGTTAATAATCTTCTTATGTTATAATATGCTGTTATTTATATAATTTAAAAATAATTTTTGTAAAATATATAGACAATTCATGCATCAATAAAATATATATTTTATATTCTTATATTATATAATTTTTATTTTATTTATATATATATATTTTATTAATATGTAATTTTCGTTCAATATAGATTACGTCTCTGAAGGAACGCATACAAATATTTTTAACTGACTTAATTTGAGTGGGTTGTATAGGTATATAAGAGGAAATAATATATATAATGTGTATAATTATACTGTTATTTTAAGTATATGATTATTTTCTTACAATACGTAATTGAGAACAAATTTCAAAAAAAAATATATTTCCTTTTTTTCTAAATGTTAATGTTCAATAAAAGTTATAATAAGCAATTATTTGCAAAAACAGCCTGCCATAGAAAATACAAAGAGTATCTTTAAGGAAGGCCACTCTCTTAAGATTGTAAGGCCACTCTCTTAAGATTGTAAGGCCACTCTACTTTAATAAAGAGACTGGCCAAACATGATAAGGCCACTCTCCTTAATATTAGGCCACTCTACTTATTATAAGGCCACTGGCCTTTTTTTTAAGGCCACTGTACTTTATTTTAAAGCCACTGGCCTTATTCTTTAAAGCCACTCTCCTTATTTTTTTTAGCTGGGAGTATA